>JARHVA010002222.1:35000-112500 GCA_037957365.1 Torreya grandis | reverse complement strand
ACTTTGAGAAAACTGATCTTGGTACATACATCATCCGTGAGGGAGTATATGAAAAATCTAAGGCAAGCATTGAACATTCTTTTTCATGAGTTTTTGAAGGCAATTACCTTATTTAAGTGTATGATGATGATATTTTAAAAATAATGATAGATCAATATGGTCATAATAAAAATGTCTTTCTACCTTCACTTGATGAATGAGTCATTGAGTATGATATCCATGATGAGGAAGATGACCTAAGGCAAATCTTTAATGCCATAAGTCAAGATTTTGAGCAATTAGGTAAGAAGTGCGAATTTCCTAGTAAGTTTATTGATTAACCTAACAAGAAGGTTGTTGAGTGTCCTATTGATCATTAAAGAGAAAGTCTTATCAAACATGAGGTTGAGTGTCTAAGTATTATCAAAGAATTTGTTTTTATGGAAGGGTCAAATGACATCAAAATAGTGTGTATGTTTGAAGGTCAGTCCAAAAATCAACGTAATGTTAAACCTTTTTTAGGTGTTTTGGAGAAGAATTAAGACAAGATTAATTATCTCATACATCAAGAACATCATTTTCAAGAGTAATTCAAGATTGAACTAGCTTTGATCACTCCTAAGTTGTAGTTTGGGAAGGGTTAATTAGATATGACATAATTCAAATCATATGTAAGTCCAAATAAGCCTCTTGGAGGGAAATAAAGAGTATCTTTAAAGGTTTCAAGTAGCACACTTGTAGACAAAATAAGAGATAAGGATGGTAAGGTTTTTCATCACCCACATAAGCAAGGGTTTGTTGACAAGCATGTTCCACATGATAGGTTACTTTCATGGAGAAATAAGGATGCAAGAAGTACCATATTTGACCCTGGTTAAAGCATGGCAATTTTTACTTCACCTCAAGTTTGAGGTCTTGTATATAATAGGGTAGGTGTATGTCTTTAATTTTGTTATGTGTGTTTCCCTAAGTGTTCTTAAGAACACGTGTGTTTTTTTAGGTGGCTTTTTTATGTGTTGTTTAATATTGTTTGGTGTGGTTTTAAAGGTAATTTAGTTTCTAAACTATGCATAGATGATTCCATATCCTAATAGATAGGAGTAGGCTAATGGTCTTTAGCATAGCGGGCTTGTCACTACTAAGAAATCACCAAGAATGTTGACTATTTTGAACACAAGTCAAAATAGGTCAACCCCCTATAGTTAAAAACTTGATATATGGGCTCAATAGGGTCCTTTAATGTGTATTATGGTCTTATAGGGCCATGAATTATGTTTATGGCCCTAGTCATATTCATTTATAGTACTTAGTTAATATTTTATCATCTAAGGGTAATATTTGAGCCATTTAAGAGACTTGTATGATTTACCATGGAAACAAAGTGTGTCAAGATGTCATTTAATGTCCATGTGTATGTTAGGTGTCAGAGTAACTATTTTGAGCTGAAAAAACTATAGGTTTCAATGTACAAGAAGACATTAACTATAAAAGAAAGTGTTTAGGTAGTTGTATGAACTATAGAGTATATTTGTTAGTGGCGAAGGCTTTAGATTGTCTATTCATCTCCCCTAAACTCATTTTAACAATTTTTCATACTTTAAAATCTAAAAAATGGTAAGAAACCATTCTATTTCTCCATCGCTCTCCTTTGCATGCAGAAATAATTAACCAGTCTTTACATGGTACACCTAGGAGGAGTTAAGTTAGGTCAAATAATCTTGAGGGATGAAAATAATATTTTTTCACTCCAAGTTCATGGAAATATTTCAAATTTTGGTGTACCAAGATTTATAAACCACTGCTAATAAATTTATATTATTTTATGCCTACTCATCCCCATCATCTCATGGTTTCTCTTCTATTTGGATTGGTTTATACAAATTAGTTGTTTAAAGTGATTCTAAGGAGTTTGATATTCCTTATCACATGGTATTTTATCTATTTTTCATATGTAGTGTGAAGGTGTTGAGTAGTACCATCTCGCTTGGCTAGTTGAGAGATCCATTGCTAGTTTATAGATGGTTTTTATCATTTGTAGAGGCTCATATCCCTATTTTCACCTTCATAACAATGTTAATAAAAAGGTAACATGTTGTGTTTGTCATTAATTTAAAATTAATAATTCTCCCCTAAGGAGATTTGTTCTCAAAGTCATCTCTAGAGGAATAACATAGTCAAAAACATGCCACAGTCAGTTTCCCTTGTAGAAGCTACTTACAATCAAGTGAAAAATATATTTAAATAGTCATGATCATTAGGCATGGATGTTTAAAATTCTTAAGAAGTTTCCCAAAGTGGAGATAATATAATTAGAGTATTCAAGGAGTTATAATATAGGTTGTAGATTCAATTCACCATACATAGCCTTCTATCCTTCATGTGCACCTATAGATAGCTCCAAAAAAGACTGATCACATTGGAATGAAGGAATTTAAGCTTGTTTGAAGACTCATCAAGGTCTAAGAGCATTTAAAGTTCCATTTTGATAGATATAATTCATCATATTTTAGAAAAACCCCAAACCATGCTCATAGGTGGAGAATGTTGATAAAGAGAAACTTTACTTTAAACTCTCTAAATAAGATTTTTCCCATAAAATGTCTCCTCTCATATTATATTGTCTTAAGTTTTGTGCTAGTCTAAGTATTTTCATCATATAGCCTAAGCCTTAAGGGTAATGCCTTGAAAAAGGAAAAGGATTGTTTGATCATGATAAATATTGTACATACATGTTTCCATCTTAAGTAAATTCATGTTGTAGGCTTTTAATGTCATCTACAACTCTTGAAGCCTTATTGACCTTGCAATCCAACAATGGCATGATGGTTGCATATCCCAAGGCATGGTATCTCTACCTATCTTGGAATGGTTCTAATAACTATAATATGGGACTAAGGGAGTAAAATATAGTACCCAAGCACTATGAACATCTACAAGAGGATTTTATGATCCCTCATCTAGAGTACCTATAGAGTAATTGACAATGTGTTGACAATGAGACCTAATAGAAGCATACCTGTAAACTAAGTGACCTCATATGATGATAAATGACACTAGTGATCCTAGAGGAAATTTAAGGAGTTTAGAGACAAAGTTTTTAAAATATATTAGCACATACAGGGGTCCTTTTTTCCTCAAAATAGTCACCTACAACTGATTCTAAACTCACAATCTATTAGAGATAGACAATTTGGGTGTCGGCTTATCCCTAAGGCATGATGTGAATATGCTCAAGTGTGAGATTATCATGATGGATTAATTAATTAATTAATATTAGTGCTTAAAACACTATTAACCTATAGGAACATCATCCTCCAAAGGTAAATGCACCTATAATTTGGTTTATAGACTAGACGCAGTGAAATGGAAAGCATGTGTTGAGAAGGTTGGCATGAAAATTGATGGTGGAATATGTGATTAATATTAAAAAAATGGTATTAAAACATTTTATATGTTATTTGAAAGATATAAATAGAGCATATGCAATTTTTTAACCTATCACTTAGCATAAGTTTGTAGACCCTACATAGTTACTTGTCCCATAAGTCTGTGTAAGAGATTTGACATGTTAGTGACCTTGTATAAGTAATATAAGATTAAAATTTGGTATAAAATATTTGTATGACCTTTTATATACCTCTATATCTTCATGTTTGTAGAAAAAATAGGGGAGATACCCTCTATTTAGTCTCAAATAGAGGGTACTCCCAAAAAGGCAAGACTGCAAGTAGAGGTAGGTAAATGGTAAGAAGATGAGATGTAAAGTGTTAAAAAACTAAAAAATGGTGTAGAGATTGGAACAAGGGTAAAAAAATGTGTTTAATACCTCACAACTATTAGAAACTACATAGGGTGGTCATGAGTATTTATGGCAGAGTTAGGCCTATTATTTTTAGAGCTAGACCCAAGCCCTTCAAGGGTCTAGCCATCACTTCTAAGAATAGTTGAACCTTATAATGAATTTTATGACCTTTAGGGGATAATTTATGGTTATTTAAGACCATTTATTTATAGATAAAAATCATAGAGGGATTATTTTTAGCTCAAACTCACTCTAGGGTGCACAAAATGTAAAGGATAAGCTCAATAGGTGATCTTTAGATGTTCATACCTATATGGACATGTTTAATAGTGAACCAAAGAGTTGGGTACATTTTAAGAGGGTCCTAAGATTAAAATTTTAGGATTTTTTTGGAGGTTGGATGGAAAGATTTCATGAACAATCCTTAAGAGTCCAAACCCTCCTAAACCCTTAGTTTTGACCCAATGGAGAATATAGGAAATAATATGTATGAATAGGGAGTCATATGAGCTTGAAATGATTTATAGATTGTATAGGACTCTACCAAGATCCATGAAACATATTTTATCTATACCCTACTTGTATGGATAGGGAAAATATAGGGTTTCTTTTAGGTTTTATGTGTTTTATAGGTGCAGAGGAGAGTTGAAGAATGAGGATCATTGGGGAGAGTCAATTGGTAATTTTACAAAATTTAAATGTATATTTATCATATTAAATTATCATGGAAAAACTTATGCTAACTCATTCAATTCAATCAGTCTATGGTAGATAGTTAAAATAGAGAGTAACTACCAAGTGAAGAGATGAAAAGTCCAATTGGGGGGCCTTTTAAGGTCTAATTTATGGAATGGAAGGTAAGGGTAATTTTATAAGTGTCATATAACCTATTAAATGTATTTTTTTGAACAATTGAAGGCCATCTTGATGATAAATGTGAAGACAAAACTATAAGGTTACTGATGGTGACTACATATGGTGAATGTAAGTGTCATGAAGAATATTAGTAGCTACAAAAGAATATGGTGGTTGTTAAAGCTTGTCTATAAACCATCCTTGACATTTAAATGTTTCAAATCTCATTATTCTAGTTCTAAGCACTTAATATATCTAGAATCATGAAGGTAATTTCTAAGAAGATAGTTGAAGACCCCTATGCTAATTTTGAAGAGTTTGATGCTTCAAATGGAAATTTGTCCAAGAATAAATTTTAGAACTCTATTCTTTACTTCATTATTTTGAAACATAAATTATTCTCATTCCTTGACATGTGGCATTGTGACCCTTGAGCTCCACTTTCTTCTCTCTCTTCTCGCATAATGTAAATTCAAGCCATTTTAGCTTTTATATTCTAATTCCACACTAGTTTGATATTATACTTTACCTTTGACTAATATTTTCAAAATATTTTTAATTTCATAAACTATATTTTATAAGTATGTGAAGTGATGTATAGTGAAAGGTCAAGTGATTGATGACTATCCTTACTTTGTCTCAATCCTCCCATGTTTGATGCAAGTTATTCCACTCTAACAGGTCACATGAAGTGTTGTCAAGTGTATGGGTATATTTTCAAGTGTATAAGTATCCTTAGTGTCTTCAATGATCTTTGGTTCATGTACCTTGATTATTTTCATATATATCACCTCCATGTTTGAAACACTAATGTTAGAGTAATTTAAGATTCTATGACTAATGTTGTGAGTCATGTCTCTTAGTGCACTTTTATGATAATGTTGTGGAGATATTTATGGTGTATCACCCCCTTATATTAATTTAATTTCTTTTTTACTTCTTCCCCTTTCCATATAATCAATCAGTTAGTGTAGGTGATAAGCACTTAAGGATCAATCTAGGGAGCTAGCCCTTAAACCTAGAGGTCTACCTCTATTATAGGAAGCCCACAGGCCTAGAGGTATTCCAATGTTTCCCAAATCATAGATTAGGATTTAATAACCTCATGCAGGGTTCAATATTTTGTGACAAAAATTAATACATAGTGTTTCTTGACTAGATGCATTGGAACCCTCTCTAGTGATATTATTATGGTGAGAGATTCATTGGTTAGGTTTAGTGGATCTATCTTGGTCATGAACTTGAATATCTAATATATAAAAAAATGTAAGTGTAAGTAGGATTTATCTTCTCTGATCTAGGATTGATTAATAGGTTAGTTTAGTTTTCCTTTGTATACACTTTTAACATAAAAATCATGAGATGGTTAACCTTTTTTTTAACTTTCATGGTTCTAGGTTCACAGAATTATGTCACATGGTATGTTTTTAGTGATCAGAGACCTAGAAAACTTATAATTTTATTTAAATATGAAGGGCTCTAGGTAATTTAGTAACACCACCTATCAATTTCTCAAAGCTTAGGGACTTTGAAGACTTAGACACATTTTTGAAGCTTGAAATCTATGGGTAACATAGTTTTAACACTTGTCCTAGTCTTATATAAATAAAGGTAAGGCCCAATCATAAATGATTTTTAATTATTCAATAATATTCCTATGAACATATAAAAAACATTGGAACATTAGGACAAGGTGTATGGTTTTGCTAATCCAAACAAATCATAAATTAAATTATGAATTTCAAGATAGATCAAAATCAATTTTCAATCTTTGATTTTCTTGATTGTGGACTCTATAACTTTATAATTTAAATATAACCTGAAAATTATCTAAAATAAAAATAGTATCATTGGTGTTTAAGTCTTAAAGGAATTATGAATAAGGATACTAAAATAATATTGGGTCCCTATTTGAATTTTAAAAATGGTGTGTGTGTGTGTGTGTGTGTGTGTGTGTGTGTGTGTGTGTGTGTGTGTGTGTGTGTGTGTGTGTGTGTGTGTGTGTGTGTGTGTGTGTGTGTGCATGTGCATGTACATTAGGGCACAATAAATGGTGATTCAATTACTGAAATACTCTTGAGTATTTGAGAACCTATAATCTCATAAATGCACCATAACAATAATTTAGTCCTAATATTAAAATAATAAGTAAACCTTTCCATGAAAAAATAATCTTACTTCCTCATGCAACATACTAACCTTTTACACTCGGATTTTTGTGTGACTTTTGAAATTTATTTCCCCTTTTTATGATATTTTTGATAAATTCATGAATAAAAATTGTAGATTTCATTTTGAATTAAGGTTTTATAAGTAAATAGTAAGGGAATCCTAGGCATTGCTCTCTTTCCAACCAAACTTATATATTTCTGATGATACCTCTAATTCCACTCAAAGTATTATTTTAGTACCATCCAAGACTCCATAACCTTGGTATATATTACATGAACCCATTTTATATCATTTTGTATGAATTTTTCAAAATGGATACAAGAAACATTGGGAACCACTATTGGCTGGGTGTATGTGTAATGAAACTAATTTTGATCAATATCTCCCTACCAGTCTGCATCTATCTCTATGTTTATTATCTACCCTCCAATTTTTAGCATGTAATGGTGTAGTTGATATTTTTAAATGGAATGTATTTATTAAATTTTCATGAGTATATCAAACATAAACCCAAATATCTTTCAAACTCATTCAGCACAAGTAAAACCTAGTTCAGTAATAACACATACCTCAATCCCAAAATATCAAGAACTATCATAATATATCCTTATGAAAACAAATTGTACATCATTTTAGATCATCACCTTATTTTTGGAAAGTCTTTTACAAATATATCATAGGAATTCAATTGGTATATTCTAAAATTTTAGAAAACTAATATATAAAGAATAACAACTAATCTTTTAAAAGTAAATATAGAAAGTAGGAAACACTAATATAGAAAGAAGGAAATATATTATAGAAAGTCATAAAACTAATTTATTCCTAAATATACATACACATATCCATTTACCATCACTTAGAAGCATATCTAATTAGAACAACCATGAAACAATATTTCAAAAATTATCCATTGATTAAAAAGGTGAAATCACTACCTTAGGGGTCCTTCAAGTGAAAGGCATTATTATATTATACCTAAGATATTTGATACAGTAAAATCATATCCTTTCTATAATTTCTTCTCATGTGCCTTATCCCATAAGAGCACTACGTCTAAAATCCTAAAGGCCTTTATCTTGAATCTATTGTCAAATAAATTTTTGACTGTCTTGGTGTTTGATAAAGTTATGCAGTGATTCAATTCTTGCATATTCCATCTAGACTATGTAAAATAGTCTAGAATGTATTATTTAATCTTCCCCCATGTACTCATGTATAAATTTATATGTTGAGATTTTAAGAGCTATGAGGAAAACTAGTTGTTTCCCATACACTAGTAGAAAAGGTGAAGCCTTGAGGCCTTGATTTTTTCTTGTTTAATCAACCCATAGTGCATATTTTGGTATAAGATGCCATTATCTTTGTTTATCTTGGAATGAATTCTTAATGGAATCAATCAAATACTTATTTATATATTTAGCTACCCCATTACCTTATGGAATGTATTTCAAAGAGAACTTGATTGTGACTTGGTTTTTTTAATAAGTATACTAGAAAGCTAGACCATTGTCACAAACTAAGGAGATTAGAGTAGAAAACTTACTTAGTGTGTTCTCTTCTAGGAATTTGATGACATCTGATCATATGAAATTAATTATGGCTAAATAATTTGTCCATATAGTGTAATAATTAGTATCTATTAGGAAAAAAATATGCCATATTGAAGATTTTGGGTTGATGACCTCAATGAAATCAAGAAGCCATTGGGACAAATAGCATCCTTCAATGACTAATTGTATTGGAATGGAAGAATGCACTTCTATTTTTCTAAATACATAGAATTTATGGTAAGTTTTGACATGGTTTTGGGAATATTTGAAGATCATAGACTAGTAGACTATCCCATTCTCAAAATAATATGAGATGTTGAGTTTCCTAAGGGATTCCCACTCCCTATCTTCTGATGTAGATTATCCATGGTGTTTTTAGCTTATTAGCTTGAATACACACCTAAATTATATGCCATCATAATTATTTCTATATGCGACTCTTTTGTTCATCATACAATGAGTTGATTTGAGCATAAGGGCTCATCGTTTCTCTCTATTTAACTTGGGGGCATGTTTTTGTGAGTAAATAATAAATGATGTGACAATAACATTCACTACCATCAACCTGAGTCTCATTTATATATTCAATAAAAATTCATGTATTAGTCCCAATTATGAGATAGATAAATCCTTGGGCTCTCACCATCTTGGATAGTATGATTTTATGATCAAACTCTTGTAACTTTACCTTACACTTTACTCCTATTTCACCTAATTCATTACGGTTAAGTGTGACATAATAGATAGGTCTAAAATCATGGTTTATGTCTTATTTATCAGAATATAACACCTAAACATTTCTATTTCTTTGATCGTTGCATATATATATATATATATATATATATATATATATATATATATATATATATATATATATATACACACACACACACACACACACACACACACACACACATACATACTTGTCTGTAATTGAGAATTACAACTTTGCATCCTTCAAATTAGTGGTCATGAAAACAATTAGATGCTCATTATAATATAATTTTTGTGTGAGAATAGTTTTTATAGTGTGCTCTGATGAAATTGAATAATGGTAGAAGTCTTTGTTGAATTATAGGCTGATCAGAACTAGAGCTTGAGCAATGGCATTCTTGATGTCTTGAAAATATTTATTATCCTCTATTGTCCAATCTCTTTTCATCTTGATTCAACCTAACATTCAATTATTTAATAATATATACAAATATATAAATGAATTTTCTTACAAAGTTTATTTTTCCAAAGAAAGATTTTAATTATTTCTTGTTATTAAAAGGCATCTTCTTAGAAATGGCCTTGAATTATTTTAGGTTAATGGAGATCCCATCCTTAATGATGACATATCCTATAAATTTCCTTTCAATGACTCTGAATATGCTCTTATTTGGATTAAGGGAGTCTCTATATCTTCTAAATCTATCAAATATTATTTATAGATGATCTTCATGATCAACCCTATCTTTTGACCACATTATCAAGTAATCTATGTAGATGATAATGCATTTTTCCACCAGTCCCTGAAAGGTGAATTTAATTCCTCACTAGAAGGTTTCTCCTACATTGATTAGACCAAAAGGCATATTTTTGTATGCAAAATTTTGCCACTTGATAGTGAAGGTAGTCTTCAATTTATCTTAAGCTTCGACTAGCACTTGATTATAGTCTAAGAATGACATAATCTCAAACCCACTCACTATTTTAATTAATTCATCTAGAGAGGAAAAGGGATAGTTGATTTTATCTAATTCTTTATTCACATTCTTGAAGTCAACATAGAGCCTAATTTCTCCATTCTTATTTATGACTAGTACTAGATTGGCTATGCAGGTAGAATGCCTAATTGTAGATATAATCTTAGCATCTAATAAATTTTATACCTCTATGGATGAGAGGTTCTAGTATTAGATTAACTAAACTATATCTCTACCTAAAATGCTTATGTTCTAGCTTTAGTGGAATAATATGTGTGATGACTTTGGGGTTGAATAATTTTAAAACTGTTTATATCCAAGTGATCACATCTTTATATTCTATTAGTATACTTTTTGTATTTTGTTTCTCACTTTCAGAGCAACTCAGATCAATGTTCACATAATGAGGATGAATGTCAGTGCTTAGATTCTTCTTGATGAAATCATTGTAATTTTAAGGCTAATTCTACTTATGAGCTTATGGATATACATTTAAAGTTTAATCTAGGGAAACCATCCCAGAGGGATATGATTCTCCTTGAAATAGAAGACATCATCCACTCCTAGATATTCAATATGCATGGCCTCAACATATTTCTCCTATATTAGCTATGAATTGAAAGTTTCCATAACTACAAATAAATTATAAAATCTGTTGATCATCTTCAAATACATATAAATTATCCATATTGTCTAGGATAGAAGAGCAAAGAACTAGATTCATAGAGAATATTATATTCTTGGAGTGGTACCATAGTGTTAGTTGAAGCTTTTAGTGAATATGTCATCTGGTTTTGTTCCCTTGGGATGGAATCAATGTTGAAAACCTCAAAGGATTTGATCATTTCCCATGCTTGGTGTTTATACTTCTTTAGTTATGTGAGCTTATATTGATACTTATTCTTTATTTGGTTAATAGCCAATTTTGAATCACCTAATATTTCTAGCTACTTGATGTTATGCTTTAGCTTGAATTGAAGTCCAAGTCTTAAAAGATTCATACTCAGCTCTATTATTAGTGAAAAGTAACTACAACATGTAGGCAACACAAATATTATTTCCCATCTCTATTGATCAGGGCTATGCTGATACGTAAACCTTGTTTTGATGTAGCTCTGTCAAAATGGAGAGTCCATAACTAATAAGGACCTTCAAATTCTTGTTTATGAAGCTTTTTCTTGGTAGTGAATGTGTACACTCTTGTTGATTTGTAATCATAAAATATAACAATTGTCATAAAATCAAAACACACTTTGTTTTATGGATTAAAACATTTTATTTAATGATTTAAAATGATTTCAATTTTTAAAATAGAATTTCAAAAGTGCAAATAATAATATAGACAAATTGATAGAGAATACTTCAAACTTATTTGATAATGGAGTTTGGTGTAAAAGCCTACGTCTCTAGATCCACTCAAATGGAGATCGCTCCTATTAAAATTTTCATAAAAATGCTTATAATTATTCAAAAATCATTCAAAATCATCTTCACAAGATGATCTCTGCTTGAGTATTACTCTCAAACTAATTTAAAAAGTTTGAGGCACATAAAAATAATCCTAAGTCTCTGACACCTTTTACACTATGCTTTGTCTTCACCAAAAACATATGCCTTCCAATACAAATTCATGGGTTTATATAGGTGTTACTACCCATGACCAATTTGGTGAGACCCTTATCCTTTTACTATAATAGCCAAGGTTTGAATTTCTTCTTTCAACTTTATCTTTGGGATTGGAACTATTCCTTTTGTCCCATATTGGTAAATGGAAATAAATTTTAGGTTTTTAAAAGATCAAGCCTCCACATTTTAATCACTAAAAAGCCTTTTATGTGCTAAGGCACTAAAAATAGTTGATGGAGGTTGCATGTATTACGTGTCACAAACCAAACTCAACATTATGACTTGGTGTGTGTAACGATGATCTATGTTGGGCTTGTTGACTTAGCATCAATCCAAGGTAGCATAGTTTTTCTTTGACCACATAACAAGGTATTAACTTGACCAAGTGGTAAGGTGTTGGCTCAGTACTTAGTTGACTTTCTACAATTCAGTATGATAATCCCACATGTGTGGGTTTAAAAATCAAATTGATGTTTAAATACAACTAAGAATACATAACATTCTAAATTAAAGGTGGAAAAGGCACCCCTCCTTAGAAAAGTGTGTTGACCCTCACTAAGGGCCCCCAAAAAGCAAATACTAGGGCCCATTTGACCAATACCATATGATGTCAAAGATGAAATATGAAAACCAAGCCAATTTTTTCCACTAATTCATTACTATGTGTCGCCACATGATTGGTCCACTTAGCATGATAGAATTGCACTGCATCACCCTATGTCACCATTTTTACCCTATTGATCTTAAACATTAGCATGCAATATCTTACACATACTAAATCAAAATTGATCCATTCAAAATTTTCTAAAAATCTCTCATTGATCTCTACATTGTGCCAACAATTAAATTTGATTTTGATGACTTTATTTTCAAAGAAAATATAGATCCTCCTAGTTCAATCCTCCCCACTAAGAGCTTTTAGACCTACAAAATTTGATTCAATTGGTAATGAGGTGAGGGTATTTTTCCCTCAACTTCCCATCTTCTATCCATTTGGCCTTATTTAGGTGAATCCCTTTGAGATCAACATGAAGATACTCAACATCTCCCCATCTTGAGGTCTGAACCTTCTTGTCAGGAATTGTGTCTTCTTTAAATTATGTTAGATACTCAAGATTAAAATCATAAAAAAAAGAATGGATAAAATATCATCAAGATAAAATCATTTGAGGCTCATAAAATTTTAGATTTTCCACATTCATAACTAAATAAATTTGCATATAAGATGTCAAATCTAACCAGAAAATATTTTTCCCAATTTGATCTATAATCCAAAAAGGACCATATCGGATTGCTTTAAACTTTTTACCTTCACCTATTAGTCTTTAGTTACTAATTTAAAGCCATACCAAATCACCTATAGTAAACTAGTGATCAACACATTATTTTTCATGTATTACTTTATACTTTGCTTGGCTTTTCCCCAACTGATCTTGGACAGTTTGGTGTACTAGCTATTTTTTTGATGAAATTCTTATCTTTAATAGCATTTTTATGTTCAACATCAGCTGAATCTTATCCTTAATAAACATCTAGAGGATATTTAGGTAAGTATCCATAACAAACTTCAAATGGATATTTCATGCTAGAATAATGAAGTGCATGATTGCAAGCATGTTGAGTATAACACAAATGTTCATCCCACAACTTAGGATATTTACTGCAATAACCCCTAAGAAAATGTACCACTATGTAGTTTGCAACCTTGGTTTGACCATCAATTTGTGGATGAAATTCAATGCTCTTTTTTAGTTTAGTTTCCATTAGTTCCCACAAAGTTGACCAGAATTTCCCAAGAAATCAAGAATTTTGATAAAAAATAATAGAAGTGGGCAAACCAAAATGAACCCATATATGCTAAAAGAACAAGTGTGTAGTACCTTCCCCAGTAATTTGTTTAGTGTAAGGGATCAAAACACACATCTTACTAAATCTATCCACTACCACATAAAATTAATCATATTTCCTTTGTGACATAGGAAATCCCCCTACAAAGTCCATGGAAATACTTTCCCAAGGATGGGTAGGAAAAAGTAAGGGAATGTAAAGTCCCAGTTTCTTGTTACTAGGCTTGCTTCTGGCACATAAAATAACCCTTGATATATTTGGAAATATTTTCTTACATATGGGGCCAACAAATATACTTTTTCAAATGTCCAATAATTTTACCAACTCCAAAATGACCGTGAATAAGAGAGTTATGAGCTTCCCTAATCTAGTGCATCCTTTCATTTTTAGGAATGCAAAGTTTATCGAAATGACATAAAAGTCCATCGTGCACATGATAGTATAAATATTACACATATTTACCACTCATAAAATCCTTATACACATCCTTAAGACCAACATAATCAACATATTATAGTTAGGATAAGTTAGAACATTGGTTCCTAGTTTATTTTTCACATGCGTGCGTATGTGCACACACACACATGTATACATACACATATATACATATATGTATGTATATATGTATACATACATATATACATTTATGTGTGTGTGCACACATATATACATATACATATATACATATATGTATGTATATATGTATAAATACATATATACATGTGTGTGTGCACGTGCGCACGCATGTGCAAAATAAACTAGGAACCAATGTTCTAACTTATCCTAAACATGAAAATTACATATTTATATATATAGGGGTGTTGATGTGGCACCATTAGTATAAAAAAATGATGAAGTGATATCTCTATAAATTGAAGTGTCGATTTTAGTTCCCTAAGGAATTAAAACTGTTCCACCTAGAGTATGCATAACTGCATATCCATAAAGTTGGGAAGCCTATGTCAATGTGGAAAAACTTATAGTTGACTTCATGTTTGTGTATAACCCTAAATGTAATTATTTATCTTTGATTTCATTTAATAATGCATGTGTTACTTCAAAATCTTTGGTAATAATGTGAAATTTGAGAAAGGAAAGTTTAAATATTTTGATGGCTTCAACCATCAATCTTTATGTTATAATTTTATGCTATTAAACTCTTCTCCAAGGGACTAAACCTTTATCACTTTATATTTGTTAAACAATATTAGCTTCAAAATCTCATCATTAGTGTAATACATTGTTATATAAACTTCCTCCTCAAATCTATTTGCAACTGCCTTAAGGAGTGTCTCAAAATTAGGCATGTTAACTAACTCTACATTAAATTTTATCATATTAGTGACCCTAATATTTTAAATTTTTTATAAGGACTCACTCTCATGTCTTCCAAATTTCCCATTAAATCCTTTAGTTTTAGATGCCAGTAAAGGGCACCATCCCTTTAAGTAATTACATAGCTCAAGGCCCATGTTGCATCTTGGTTGGACATTAGGTTTTTCTAGTTAAATGAACTACTTGTATAAAACTAGACCAAAAATGTGAGACTTTTTTCAAATACCTTTAACTAGTTCCATAATTTGATCACATTTGTCCTTTCACATTAGATATCTCCTCTAGAAACTGGAATACTACTACAAATATTGTATAGTCTTGTGGTTGATCTCTATATGCTATCAACAATTTCCAAAGGGGCATGTATAATATATCTTTAAAATAATATTTTTTGTTCCTCATCTTTGATTTTGATAATTTATTTCATCATTTCTATACATTAATCCAAAAACACAAAAATATTTTTTATACTTAGTTGGATCATTGGGATTCTTTTGGCTTTTTTAGCCAAGGTAAAAAGGTTTTCCCTTTGTTCCAACTCATTTTAGTCTCCTTTATCTATATTCATTTCCTTCCTCTTCCTTACACTCTAAATTATTCCACTATGTTTGTCAAACTAGGTGGATATTATAGGTAATTCAGTGATGGTTATATTCTATCTATCATTCCTTTTAACTGCATTTGTTCAACCCATTAGGGAATAATAAGTCCCCCTTTTTATTTTATAGGACTTGGGTATTTAGAGTTGGAGGGTGGAGGATTCATTAAACAAGGATTTATTTTTGGAGGTGGTAGTGAGTCACTTATTTGTGTTGGAAATTGTAGTGGTGGATAAAAAATTCTCTCTCACATTGAAGCTTCTTTATGTGGGGTGACCTTAGTGACATATGTAGTCAAGCTTGGTGTTTTTTCAACTATCAAGGTGATTGATTGTATAAGTAAGGACTATGGCATAGGTATTTCTAATTGAGATGAATTTTTTTAAGGAACTGGTGGCTTTCAAGGATTAAAAATGGATACAAAAAATAGATTCTAAAAATAGATCATTTTCCTTGGAGTCTTTACTTGTGTCGATATTGAAAGAATAAAAGAATTTATTGAAATAGACAATAATGGCCTTAGAATGGCCAAAGTTAAATTTATAACTTGTGTATCTATAATATTGACAAAAAAAACAAGAGAATAAATTATCTCATTTATATCTTATCTTTGTTATTCACTAAAGACTTGCTAGTCTAGGACTCCAGTTGGAGTTTCTTCCTCTTGTAAACTTCCTAAGATCAATGCTTTGGCATTTTCTAATTATACCTCTTCATCATCTCAAACTCTCTCCTTACCCAATTTAGGATCTAATACCTTCACTATTTCTACATATTCTTCCTCTATAAATGTCAAATACTCCACTAGGGATGTCACATGTCCATGCTTCTCTTATTTTGATTTCTCCTCATCAAGAGATTATTCTATAGTGGTTATACCAAATGTTGGTATTTCCTACAATTTTTGATATTTGGAGGAGGTTTCAAGAACTTTATGTATCCTTTATTAAGTGGTTATTATGGAAATATGATGCGAAGGAGATGATGAAATAAATGATGGAGCGATATTAATAGGAACTACTACAATTGGTGGTAAAGGAATGTATAGTTTGAACAACATTAGTGGAAGCAATTATGGATGGGAAGGAAAATAGTGTGGTAAGAATTGTTTGAGAGGATGTCCCCTAACTATTGGTAATCGATAGAGGTGCACTTACTTGAGATGTTAGAGGAGAGGAAGTAGATGAAATAGATAAGAAAGAAGACTTTAGTAACTTCAAGACACTTACTTATGTGACTATTATAAACAGAGTTATGGGTGCCATAGATAATGTGCTCTTATACTAATCAAGAGGAAGTGTAATATTTTACATTGTAGTGGTGGTGACCAAAATTGTAGTAGATATTAATGGATGTGTGGAGGCTAGATAGGGAATAAGAAGGCATATACGTATTTATTTTATTATTTGAGAGTTTTCCTCCCTTTGATTACTAGACTCTCCCTCATGTAGATTTGTCTCTTCTCATATAGGAGAGGGAGGATGGTCATGTCCTATTAATTATTGAGGCTAAGATGGAGGCCACTAATGACTCAAATATCTATGTTCCCCCTTCACCATCTCATTTTATTATTCTTTGGTGATGTTTGAGTCATACTAAATGTCTTTTGAATCTGTCATGGACATTTTATTATTATTCATTAAATTCCAAACTTCTAAGTTGTATAATGTATTCATGAAGATAGTATCATGACCATAATCTTGGTGACCATATGTGATGGTCATCCCCTTCTTATCCTTGAGGAGTTGGATATAGTTCCAAAATATTTTTCTTGGGTCGCATTTCTTGAATTGAGATATATCTAAATTAGAATGGGATCTTACCTTCTAAACTTAGTTGAAATGGGCCCTTAACACAAACTAGCACTAACCAATACTTAAAGGAGTCTTAAAGTAATGATCTTGATGTTTAAGGCCATGATCTTCATCTATGATATTATATAATTGAAGGGCCACCTATTTTTGGCATGCATGTTTGGTACATGCCACGATAAGAATAGATGGGGAAAACTAACTCCTTAAATCCTAATAATTATGCATTTGGGTAATGCCAATAGTCCCTCATTTTTCCTATGCTTCTTCTTAAGTTCTTAGGTAACCAAGGCATCTAAGTGCCATAGATGTCCTCGTATACTTGAGGATAAACTTTATCAAAAATACCTTTGATTTTACTTCTAAACCTATAGATAAACATGAAATAATAATATTCACAGATCTAATTATCCATATACTCCACTAATCATTGGCATAGTTCTCCATGTGTTTTGTGAACTATGCCTAGGATTGAATAAAATAAATATAACAATGGGACCCAATCCACTTGTACATAAGTAATACTAGGAAAACCATACAATTTGTTTAAAAGAGATATGGCTATCCTAATATTAGGCCTAAATTTTATGATGCAGTTGGAGGAAATGGCCCCCTTAGGATTAGATATATAGGATTTTACCAACCATTTTTTTAATCTTCCCTCTATGATATTATGATCGAGTCATACATTAGACAAGTATTGGTTATAGGTGACCTCAGGAACTAGGAGCCCCATGTACCTTGCAATTAACCTTCCCAAACTATATGTAAGTGTATTCTTCCCTTATATAATGTGAATATAATATCCATAGAAATCCCCATTAATGAATAAATTAGATAGTAAGTTCATACAAGGCACTACCTTTGGTCTCACTATTTCTTGATGAATCCCCATGGTTTTTATTAGTATAAGGCCATTTATGTATTGCTTCTCATCTTTGGATAATTAGTCATATGTAGATTATGGTTTTATAGACTCCATTACATTATAGATTTTATACTAATATGGAAACTTAAAATCAATGGCACTTTTATCAAATTAGGTGTTTATGTATTCAATATTTCCATCACAAGAATATGTAAAAAGGGTCATGAATGTGTGTTGGGTTTGTGGAATAATAAATTTTGGTAATATGAACTATGTAATTCCTTCAAAAACTAGTCTAAATGTTGTTATAGGTTCACTAGAGAAGTTAGGGCTGTTGGTTTTAGGAAATCTTGGAATTACAATGTTCACTCATAGATTAATGGCAAAGTGAATTTCCTTTTACTTAAATTTTGCATATGTTTCCCAAAGTTTGAACCTTATATGAATTAATGAGATATCAATGTGAGTAATGGATTTTGATTTCATTCCCATTTGGATATAAATTTTCAAGTCAGCTTTGGTGGGATTATTTTCTCAACATGTGGAAAATTTTCATCATTGTATGTTTAGTTATCTTGCTTGAGACAGTTGTGAATTTATCATTTACCATCTTCTTTAATTTGTTGTGAAACTTATTTATGTGTAATTTAGCCATGTGTATCCTAGATTATGAATCTTGTCTATTTCAAGCTTACTCAAGATTTTAGATTTATAACCTTGATTTCTATGTTCTAGGGATATGAGTTAACATCATTCTTCCATGTGGATCAATATTGGGATTACATAAACTTGAAGACTCAGGGCCTTAGTTGTTTGAACATTTTGAAATATGTACATCCCTATGAATACTCTAGGTTAATGAGATGTCAATTTTTATCATGATCTCATAGCCTCAGAGTCTCAGAGACTTAAAGCTTTAGGACCATCGAGCCATTATCTTGATATTTATTCTTTGAAGATTTGAGTTAATTAAAATTTGTTAGTTATCAAATTCTTAGAGATTGTAACCTTAGAACCATTAGACTATAAAACTTCATGACCATTAGACTCTGTTTTATCTTTCTATAGCTCCAAGATAATAGAATTTTTCCACTTATCAAATTCTCAAAGCTTAGAACCTCAAAACCATTAGATTATTAGCTTTATCTTGAACATCCATGGTTATAGGTTCATGTAATTATGCCATGTGGTGTGTTCTCATATCTCAAAGTCATGGAACACTTATAATTTTATTTAAAGTTAAAGGGCTCTAGGTAATATAGTAATGCCACCTGTCAATGTCTTAGAGTTTGGGGACTTTTAAGGCTTAGAAACTTTTGTGAATGATGTAAACTCTAGGTAACATAGTCTTGACACTTGTCCTGATCTTAGATAAATAAATGTAGGTCCTGACAATGAATGATTTTCAATTATTCACCAAATGTCCTATGAACATATGAAAAACATAAGAACATTAGGATAAGGCATATTAGTTCTGCTAGTCCAAATAAATCATAAAGTTAATTACGAAAACCCAAGTTTTAAAGATAGATCAAAATTAACGTTCAAGCTTTTATTTTTAAAATTTTGGACCCTTTAGCTTTATAATTTTAATATAACCTTAGATTTATGAAAAATAAAAATAGTATCATGGGTTTCTAAGGCTTATAGAACTTTTGAATAAGATACTTAAAATATATTGGGTCCCTATTTGCATTTTAAAAATGGGTGGGGGGGGGGGGGGGTGTTATGACACAACATGTACCAATATATGTTTATGTATTTCTATCAAAAATAATAATCTCATAAACATACCACTAAATTTTGAGTTACATGTATCAAACTAGATCCTACTATGAAATCTTGTTGTTGTGTTATAAATATGTTGTTATGATATTCATTCAAATTTTACACTATGTTGTCTCATTGTTATGTTTTTGTGTTTTTTATGTGATATGGTGACATGTTGATAGTTTTCCCATTATATTTTCAATGTGGATGATAGTTTTTCCATTCGATAGTCAATTACTATACTTGTGCAATCTTATTTATTATAGAAATAAATTATTGTAGATGGTGTATATTTTATGGGATAATCAATTTGTGAAATTTTTACATCCATTTTATCTCTTGACACCTATTATGTTTTTGGATATTTAATTTTTTCCCATTGTGTTTCTTAACACAATATATGCTCTTGACATTTGGAATTTTTGTACAAGTTTTTAAAAAAGTTTATCAAGTTTGTAATTCACTACTCTATGTTTCTTTTATTATTTATATGTGTTGTTTATTTTTATTATCTATGGTTAGTTATGACATATTTAAAAGTGAACAATAGATAAAAATAATGGGCTATTCTCTTCCAATTGATTTTTTCACTTTCATTAATCTTATAATCAATTTTTATGCAAGATGGTAGATATAGATGAAAATTAATCACATTGTTTCTATTCATTCTTGCTTTTTACATTCAGAAGAAGAAAGAAACTAAAAATTAATGGTCAGGGGTTTGTACATTACCTGGATTAAGTTACGCACCGTATCCAAGCGTTGCAGGAGCTCCTCTTTGGCTATTGAGGAAGACACCTGTAAATAAGAATAAGACTTAACAAAGAAAATGTTAGATAAAGATATGGTGGACTGCCAAGCAACGCTCAGTTCCGGAAGCATAAAGCTCCATGAGGGATGACAGTCCACTATTTATGAAAAAGAGTGTTGTATAAAGACAAATGGTGAAAGACTAAGAAAGAGAAATAAAGATAACACGTACTTGTACTCTACAATCAGCCTGCCATAGTCACTGATGTCGGTAGTCCTACCGGCGTCGATTGGTCAATGTGCTGACGTCAGTTATGTTACCAATGTTGGTAGGGGAAATAGGCCTTGGACGGGTTTTAGGTTGGGTCTATGGTCAACAAAAGAGTTTGGAAGGAGTTTAAGGGTCTGTGCAGGGTTGCAAGACAGTGAATAGGGTCTAAGAGGGGGCAAAGGTCAAGGGTTGGTATGTAAATGGATAAGAATAAGAGGAAGGCTTTTTAGCCTTTCTAGGAAGAAAGTTGGGTCGAGTTGATTTGTATTTAGAAATAGTAAATATAAACTAATTACTAATGTATTCTAAATACTGAAATAGAGACAGAAGAATACGTAGCTCTACTTGTGGAAGAACCAAGGATGTTAAAATGCTTATCCTTGTTGTGGCTAATGTCAAAGTCCTCGTGCAATGTTCCAATCCAATCTGGAGTCACTTATGCAGAGTCTCTATAGCCAGGTGAGCGTTAGTCAAAGTTTGATGCTTGGTCTCAGAGTGTGCGCATCCACGTCCAAGAGTCCAGGCAGAAGAATGAGGAGGAAATTAGGATTCTTAATTCGGGGGTAAAGATTTGACCAGGAATTAGAGATTCGACCAAGGCTCAAGGTTAGAATTTGGTTTAAGTAATCGATGTCGGTGATCCTACCGGCATCGGCCAATAGTTGACCGACGTCGGTGGCCATAGAATGGGTAAAAGGGCTATTTTTAGCCCTTTGCCCATTTCTCCACCTGCCAAGTGCATTTGCCATTGGAGAATGGTCAAAGGACAGGGTTATTAAGCACGAGACTTAGTTAGGGAGTAAATAGGGAGTGAGAATAAGTCATGGGTGACTTATAGGGTGAGAAATGGTCTAAGGGTGAGGTGTCCAAGGTTAGGTGTCTAAGGTGATGTCTAGGTGATGATGTCATTAATTTAAAATAAGTATTTTATTTTAATTTAATGAAGTGTGTAAGGGACCAAGGGGAGTCGACACAATTTTGGTGTCTACATTTGCCCCTTTTTGTCTTGTTGGTTATTCTGACGAACTACAAGACAAAAATAGGAGTAAGTTGCCCTAGGTATGGGATAAGGTGTAGGTTGAGGTATTCCCCCTCAAAGCGGGAATCAAGAGAAGGCAACCCAAAATTAGTTGCTGATTTGATAGGCAATGGATGAATATGGTGAAGTTTGAGTGTGAACCTTGCAATAGTTGAGATTGCACATATACCACTTCACGTGATAAGTAGGTCAAATTGTCACAAGCAAGGTCGAGGAGTGCTAAAATCAAAGTAACTAGGCCCCAGATTTTAGTCATAGCTGATTGGGTTAAATGATCAAAGCTGTAGCTCCAATGGTCATCGTGTTCTAAGTATCTTGGGCTTAGAAAGTGCTCCTAGAAAACATGAAAATGTCACACATATTGGGGATCAACTTGGTTGTGATCTGTCAATAGGTATGAGGGTTGTAATGTGAGGTGCAGACAATTTTGCTAACTATTCATGAGGTAGCATATATGCAATCAAAACAACCAAGGCAAAGTTGTCTCAAAAGTGGTCATGGTCTGAGGAGATAGTCACGATCTCCAAGGTCGTTGGTCGAGTTAGGCTGAGATATAAGTAATCTCAATGGTTGTGTTGTTGTCGTTGGGGAGATATATGTGATCTCTAATGTGCCCCATGAGAAGTCGAAAGTGACTTTTGCAGTGTCAGGGCTAGTTGTTTGGTCATGATTAGGGACTAGGTTAAGTCATGGTTAAAGGTTACATGGTTTGTCCATCAGGTAGATGAATGAACAAATAGCTGACATCATTAGAGAGATGAATGAATGGTTGAGCTAACCTCAGAAGACTTCGTATCATCTGAGTGCTGCCTACATAACCCTTGTTTTAAGGGCCTCAAGCTAATGTAGTTCTCCCCAAAAGGGAAGAAGAGGGTAGGTTATGGATTGGGTTTGACTAGCTTAAGTCATGGTTAAAGGTTATATGGTTGGTCCACCAAGTAGATGAACAAATGGATGGTCGAGCTAACCCTAGAATATCTCATGTCAACTGAGTGTTGCCTATATAGCCCCTATTTTAAGGGCCTCAAGCCAATGTAGTTCTCCCCAAAAGAGAAGAAGAGGGTAGGTTATGGATTGGGTTTGACTAGGTTAAGTCATGGTTAAAGGTTATATGGTTGGTCCATCAAGTAGATGAATGAACAGATGGCCGAGCTAAGCCCAAAAGATCTCATGCCAACTGAGTGTTGCCTACATAGCCCCTATTTTAAGGGCCTCAAGCCAATGTAGTTCTCCCCAAAAGGGAAGAAGAGTGTAGGTGGTTGATAGGTTGTTTTGGTCAGGTTGGTGTTAGCATGTCCCATATGTGTAATGGTATATGCATGTCCCATGAGTGTATGATGATGTTACAGCCTTTTCCATATTATGTGATGGTGTATTCTGTAACATTGGTTATATAGTTTTTCATCCCTAGCAATTTTCCATATTGGTGATGGTGTATGCTAAAAATGAAATGACCATATTTATGCTTCAACAAGTTTCCATATTAGTGATGGTGTATGCTTGACATAAATTGTGTTTGGTTGATAGTTTCCATGTGTATTGTTTTCCATAGAAACTAGTGCGAATGGGCTATGATAATTTATATAACACAAATTAGTATTTGTATTTAATAAATCATGAGGTTATGTTATGTGTCTGTGGTTAGAAAATATTTTGTTTTGGTTTGGTTAGGTTTGGTTTGTGACACAGGTATGTAAGAAGTGAAAGGCACGTTGCTCTTTCATTGACAAGGACTCTAATGCTAGCATAGATAGGGGTTTTGGGAAACAAAAGCCCTGTTCATGCATTACAGCATTGACCATTGGTTTGTGTTAGAGAAGTACTCGAATCACTTGACATTAAGTGAGCTCAAAATCCATTGAGTATGTTAGGGTAATAGGAGTGATTATGTGATATGTGAGGATAGCGTAACCCTTTTTAACAGGAATAACTTTGCCCCTTTTATAGGTGACCCTGAGAATGACTATAGACAAGTCCATGACTTAATAATTTGTAGACTGATCAATGCGGGAAGTCTACTTGGAGATGTTTTATTTTGTGGTCATATGGAAGCTAATTTATGTAGGAAGCTTCTAAGAGGATGCTATGTATGTAGCAAAATTTGGGCATAGCCATCGTTTGAGGGAATGGTCTATAGTTTACTTTATATGCTTGGAGTTTATTGAATAGCTATCCTTCAAAGGAGCAGTCTATTAATTATAGCAATGATGTAGCTGTTCTTCGAGGGAACAATCTACATTTATAGTCTTTATGACCTTTGTATGTATCCCAGTTTTATATTTTCTTTGTTTTTTACTAGACTTTTTAGTCATGGACTAGACTATAGAGGTTTGGGGGTTTCCCTTTTATTAAGACAAAGCATTCATGCTTGACAAAAGGGTTAGCTAATGTTTGTAGGGAAAAAGGGTTGAAAGGAATGTGAATGAGGATGACAGGGGTTACTCAAGGGATGATCTCAAGTTAAACATCAAGTGTATGAGTACTTGATTAACAATAGAATGGTCATAGATGTAAGGCATAAAGGGGCTCAGGTTTTGGTTGGCCTTTGAGAGAAGACAAATAATAAGTCCCTGATCCACGTGTTATTATGTAAGGTCTGAGTCAATTAGGAGCAAACTTGCCCCATTTGCTTCTTTCTATATTGGTCACGTGTTGGTTGATGCTTGATGTGAAGATGATTAAGAAGTTGGTTGATGCTTGGTTGATGCTTGGTTAAGGTCGTGATAGTTAGTATAAAGTCAAATTCCCCCGGTTATGTTTGTGATAGGGACAATGTTTGACACCCATTGCAGATGATCAATGGGTTGGCTAAATGAGATTGAGAGAAGATGTTGAAGCTCCTCTTTGATAAGGAGTACGATGCGAGGATGCATCCTACGAAGCTCCTCATATACTTAGTTTAAGAGGTCAAGATCCTAATCTTCCAGGTTGTAGTTTGGAATCTCAGAATTATCGAAGGTGATGGAGGTGATGGTAGGTAATGATTTGATTAAATTATCCAGTGGTTGGGGGTCTTCATGTTGGACCTCCACTGCTTGTAAGGCCTTAATCAAGGCTTGATGATGTTGTGGAGAGCTTTGAATGAGGTCATACACAGATGTCTTCACAGGGGTTTGGTGAAGTTGTTTCACTTTGGAGTCATGGATTGTCCTAGAAGATGTTGGTTGAAATGTGCCCAAGATAGTCATCTTGGGTTTTGATGGTTGAGAAGGCTTAAAAAATGGATATGTCCAAGGAATAGAAACCTTATCTTTTGCTTTGTCCTTCATGGTTTGTGACTTGGTGGCCACATTAATTGTGTTGATTTCAAACAAAGGTGGAGAAGGTGGTAAAGGTACCATAGTCTGATGATGGAATCTCGATGAAGGTGAGGATGTTTGAGAGACATGGGATGGTGTCAATGGTTTGTTGAAAGGGTGGTCAAGAGAATCCTTAATTAGAAAGGTATCATTTTTCAAGTGTTGATGGATGACAACTTTAAGAGCATAGCAACGCTCAGTGTCATGTCGAGGTGTGCGATGATATGCACAAATTTGAGTGTTGTCGAACCAAGATGGTTTTGGTCTGAGAGGTTGATATGGTTTAATGGGTAGGAGAGTGATGCTATAAAATTGCAATAATTAGTGTACTAGAAAAGCATAGGAACCCGCTAATGGGTTTTCACATTTTGTTGCAGTAGAGGTTAACAACTTCTATTTAGGAGCTGTAGGAGGAGTTGTTCGTACCATCTTTTTGGTTAGCGGTGTCGCCACACACATAGATGGCACTTTCTTGGTGAGATGTGCCAAATGTTTTAGAGGAAGTATGTTCTTGATGGGTAAAGGTAGTAGGGGAGGCAATTTATTTTTGTTAGATGTTGGAGTAGGAAGCACTCCTATTAAGGTAGAAGGGTGTGGGCCCAAAATAGAAGGCAATGGTGATGGTGGGGGAGGAGTTATTAGACATGGTTTAGTAGCCTTCTTTAATACAATGTGAGGACCACTACTATGGAGGGTGAGGTTTAGTACGGGGTGAACACCAAGAGACTTAACTTGTCTCAGCATAGTAGATGCCTGTGAGGGTTTGGGTTCAGGTGTGGACGATTGAGCTTTTGATGTTTTAGAAGTGGAAGCCCGATCCTTGTCAGAGACATTGGGTTGAGTTGTCAAAAAAAGATTGGCAGTATAAGTAAAAGTGGGATGTGTAAGATAAGGAGCCTTAAGTCGCTCTGACAATGCCTCATGTTTTAGGTTCCTATAATGGAGAAATCCTATGTTTTTTGCCAATTCAAAAAAGGGTTTAGGTGATGTCTTGTGAGGCTTCATAATTGGTCCTTTGGATAATTTTTGTGATTGCAAAAATGGAAACAGGTTGGATGCAGTGATCTTAGGCCAAAGGCAAGAGAAAATTGTCACCAAATCTTCCTCAACTGAAGTGGGTGAAGTGACAAGTTCTTCTCTTGGCAGAGAAAGGATTGGAGAATGTGGCTCTTCGAGAGAATAGAACGTAGGGATGATCATGCTTTCGACGTGTGGTTTGGGAGTGGGGAAAGTATGATCCCCCATTAATGATAAGAACGATAACGTCGAGGCTACTAGCATTGGTGTCATCAAGGCATCCTCCAATATAGGAGAAGTCATAGTAGACTCTCCTTCATGTGAAAGGGGGGAGGATGGAGGACTATCCCCCATTGGTGGAGAACAAATAGGAGAAGAAGGTTCTTCTACCTATGGTGGAGAAATAGGTTGTATAACCTCTTCAGTCTGTGGAAGAGGTTGGTTGGGAATAGACACCATGTCGACCGTGCATATTTTGCACTCTTGAAGGTCATCGGCCATGGTTTGAACATTATTCTAACTAGGGGAATGGTTAGGGAATGGTTGCCTAAAGATATCTATGTTTTGAATAGCCAGTACGTTTGGGTTATCCAAAATAAGATCCCCCATGTCTAACATGTCTTGAATAATGTTCTTGAAGGTTTTGTAGTTGTCCATGTCATGACCTTTGACACAGTGATAATTACAAAAGTCATTTTCCCTATACCATGTAGGGATAGCTTTTGAGGGGTCAAATTGGGGTGGTCAAATTTGAGGGAGGTTGAGGACTCCTTATTTGACTAGTTTATCAAACACGGAAGCGTATGATTCTCCTATTGGAGTGTATTGACGCTATACATATCATTGTTGGAATTTTTTGGTGAAGTATTGTGATGTGGAGGGCTTAGAGTGGTTAGTTGTTGTAGAAGATGATGATCTAACGACCACAGTGTTTGTTGATCCCTTGGGTTTGGATTGGGAAGAAGGTTTAGAAGAAGAAGAGACATTGGATTTTGCATTGTTATTTTTACTACACAATTTGAACTTATCTTCTTCGACAGCACAGAGTTCAAGCTTCCTAGCCATGGTGAAAGCTTTGTCAAATGTATAGAATATCTGAACCCGCAAAGTGGATGAGATGTGTTTGGCACATGCTCTTGAAAAGAGCTCAATGAGCTTAGGTTGAGGTAATGAAAAGGAGAGTTGGTTGATCAAACCTCTCCAACAAGCAACGAATTCAGTTATTGACTCATCATCAAATTGTTTAATAGAATATAGGTCTATAATGGAGACCTTCTTAGTGATGTTGATTAAAAAGTGGTTGAGGAATAGTTGAGCTATTTGAGTGAAATTAAAGATAGAGTGACTGGTAATATAACTATACCAATCAAGGGTGGTGCCAGAAAGTGACATGGGAAATGTGCAAAGTAATAATGCATCATCGTGTGTTATAAGGTAGCAAGCATGTCTGAACACTCGTAGATGTTATTGTGGGTCCTCTTTACTCTGAAAATGAGTAAATTTTAGGAGTTTCCACTAGCTAGGATATGGATTAATAGGCACTGAAGGGTGAATGGGTTCATTGCAGACTTGTTTGTATGAAAGAACATTACTTGAACTTGAAATGGATGTCTCAAGATTAGACATCTTATCCATTAGCATCTTGATTAGATCAGCTGATGGATTAGCAGGTGGGGCACCCCCTAGGTTGTAAGGTACCTGGAAGGCATTGGGAGGGGCATATGACGTACTTTGTTGCATTTGTATAGGTGTAATATATTGGTAGTTCATCATGGGGATTGATGTTGAGGTCAAGGGGGCTTGTGCCATGAAGTTGGAGGGCACAAATTGACTAAATTCTACCAAAGGTGGTTGAGTAGTAGTGACACTAGTTAAAGGATAGGTAGTTACTCTTGTATTTATGGGTGCAAGAGTAGGTGGGATAGAGGCAACCAAGTTCTGGAAAGGTATAGAACTTAGTTGAATTAATTGTGGTTGAGGGGGTATAGAAACCTCAATGGAGGTAGGTCCAGAAATAGAAGGGGAGGCCACATTTTGAACGTTGGCCATGGTTGGGTTACTAGTTGAGGCAATGGCTTGAGTGGTCATAGGTTGGTAGCGGACGCTGTTGAATATTGTTGCCGCTTCAACCAAGGAAGTTGGCATCCCATGAATAGGGTTACCTGAAGGATCTCACATTTGGCTTCTTGCGAGATAGTGTTGGAGATCCTTGACGTTATGGTCAAGGAATCTCTCAAAGTCTTGATCCCCTTTAGGAACAATTGGAGGTTAACTGGGGGTAGGCTAGATAGGAGTACGCTCAGTATCTGAAGTCTACTCCATTAGGGGACTTGTTATGAAGGGTGAAGGTGGAAGTGGTTGTTGCCTTGCATGGTCAATAAGAGTTTTGGCTTGACTACGTGTCAAAACCATTCAAGACAAAATGGGTTCAGGTTCTAAAAACTATGTATTTCAGTTTTAGAAACCCAGAATGTGTGTTTAATAGCAAAAAGGTCAGGTTTTAAGGTTGCTATTTTGAAAGAAAATTTTGTTGACAGTGACTAACATCAGTTTAATAATCGATGTTAGTTATAAAATGTTGCCGACGTTGGTGGGATAACCGATGTTGGTGAGGAAAGGTTGCCGACGTCAGTGGAAAAACTAATGTCGATGTCTGTGTATTTCCAAAAACACAGAAAACTAAAAGTTTTTGGAATAAAGAGAAATTTTGAGTTGTTTTTGGACCTCAAAATGTGACCTTACCAGATCAAAAAACTAGATAAAGATAGCAAAATAGATGAAGGCAAGCAACCTCTAAACGTTAAATTCTTAAGAATAAATTTTAGAGTCGTGGTGGCTTATGCCTTAGAAGAATATGTTTGGGAATTGGGCTTTTAGAATGGGTCCTAAAGAGGAATTCTATCATTGGTTTCAGGTTATGTTTTGGTGCTCAAAAATTTGTGTTAGGTTTCATATGTGGCCTGGTGCTGGGGGCTTGCTCCCTTCACTTCACGAACCCAAAGCTGAACTGGGCCGCTTAGCCAATATATACTTCACCTATAGTTTATACTCTGTCAGAGAACAAAGTGGGTCCTCCTCTTGATTGTGAAGTCCAAGTAGGATCACCAAGAAGGGTAAGGTATCTGCTAGGTGGTGAAATCCTAGACGGGCCTTGTCTCAGGTATGTTAAAATGTTTGATTGTGATTGTGGTTAGGTTGTGTAACATATGTGCACTACGCTTTATTCATAATGCATTTTAATTACTAAGTGAAAGGGATAAGTATGCATTCAAGAAGGAATGAAATGCAATAGTTTTTTTAACCCAAATTGAAATGTGTTGTTCAAATGCAAAAAAGTGGGGAAAAGGTTAAGAGCATGAATTTTCACTACTCTAAGATGTAAGGAAAAAGGGACAAGAAGAAAAAGAAAGATGTTCTTTTTAACTTGTGCTAATGGTGTCTTTTCAAAATAAAGAGATAGAAGAAGGATACAAGGAGAGAAAATTTCTCTAATGCAACTATATGAAAGTTTGCTTTTAGAAGAAATGAACCCAAGGAAAACTCCAGGGTCCCACCGGGCATGCCAGAATGTTTCTATTCATGTTTGCTTTTTACATTTAGAAGAAGAAAGAAACTAAAGGTTAATGGTCAGGGGTTTGTACGTTACCCAAATTAAGTTATGCACCATATCCAAGCATTGTAGGAGCTCCTCTTTGGCTATGGAGGAGGACACCTGTAAATAAGAATAATACTTAACAAAGAAAATTTTAGATAAAGATATGGTGGACTGCCAAGCAACGCTCGGTCTCAAAAGTGTAAAGCTCTGTAAGGGATGACAGTCCACTATTTATGAAAAAGAGTGTTGTATAAAGACAAATGGTTAAAGACTAAGAAAGAGAAATAAAGATAATGCATACCTATACTCTACAATTAGCCTATAACAGTCACCGACATTGGTAGTCCTGCCAGCGTCAGTTGGTCAATGTGCCGACGTCAGTTATGTTACCGATGTCGGTAGGGGCAATAGGCCTTAGATGGGTTTAAAGTTGGGTTTATGGTTAACCGAAGAGTCTAGAAGGAGTTTAAGGGTCTGTGTAGGGTTACAAGATAGTGAATAGGGTTTGAGAGGGGGCAAAAGTCAAGGGTTGGTATGTAAATGGATAAGAATAGGAGGAAGGCTTTTCAGCCTTTCTAGGAAGAAAGTCGGGTTGAGTTAATTTATATTTAGAAATAGTAAATAGAAACTAATTATTAATGTATTCTAAATACTGAAATGGAGACAAAAGAATACTTAGCTCTGCTTATGGAAGAACCAAGGATGTTAGAACGCTTATCCCTGTTGCGGCTGATGTCAAAGTCCTCGTGCAATGTTCCAATCCTATCTAGAGTCACTTATGCAGAATCTCTATATCTAAGTAAGCATTAGTCGAAGTCTGATGCTTGGTCTCATAGTGTGCACATCCACATCCAAGAGTTCAAGTAGAAGAATGAGGAAGAAATCAAGATTCTCGATTCGGGGGTAAAGATTCGACCAGGGATTAGAGATGCGACCAAGGCTCAAGGTTAGAATTTGGTTTAAGTAATCGATGTTGGTGATCCCACTAGTGTCATCTGACAGTTGACTGACATCAATGGCCAGAGAATGGGTAAAAGGTCTATTTTTAGCCCTTTGCCCATTTCTCCACCTGCCAAGTGCATTTGCCATTGGAGAATGGTCAAAGGACGGGGTTATTAAGCACAAGAGTTAGTTACGGAGTAAATAGGGAGTGAGAATAAGTCATGAGTGACTCATAGGGTGAGAAATGGTCTAAGGGTGAGGTGTCCAAGGTTAGGTGTCTAAGGTGATGTATAGGTCATGATGTCATTAATTTAAAATAAGTATTTTATTTTAAATTAATGAAGTGTGTAAGAGACCAAGGGGAGTCGACACAATTTTGGTGTCTACACACATTACATAATGAAACTGAATACATGTACTTTTATTACATTTATTTATACACTTTAATACATTAAATATAAAACTAAATACATTTGATTTTGTTTATAGTTTCTTGATGTTCTATTTTTAATGAGGCCAAGCTTTGGTACTCCCTCCCTCAATGATTCTACTCATATTTTATACATAGGTAGACTTAAACTGCCTTGGTTGAACCTTAAGGTTGTACTTGTAGCCTCTTGATACATTTTTTTAATTTGAATTTACATTTTTTATTTGATCTACAACACCTTTAGCATTTCTAGTGGTTTATATACTTCATTAACATATTCATCAAGAACTTCAGGAAATTTGACTCCTTTGTTCCTCATTATTACATCAAAGGTAGTAAAATTGAGTTATTCTCTTCATTTCCATACCAATGCCAAATTTCCTATCCCTCTATCATGATATTTATTTTGATACTTTTCTTGCCCTTGTATGTATCTTCTCACACACTTTATGTTGAATTTTAATTCCATTTACAATTTTTTGATGTTACCTTTTGATTAAGGCTAGGATTTGGTGCTCCCTTCCTTGACCATTTTACTTATATTTATTTTATAATTATATTTTATCTATCTTTTTTCCTTAATCTCTTTACCAAGTAATTCAATAAACTTCACTCCTTTACTCTTCATTGTTGTATGAGGTCATCTTCTAACAAAATGTGACTTATTATTTGCATTCCTCATTGTGATCTATAATAGTAAAAAAATTATATAAGCAATTGAAAATATAATGGAAAATATATCAACACCAAGTATGTGAAAGCATATTTTTAATGTTGAAAATTTAAATGAATAAGACACCAACATGATATCAAAAAAATGTATGTATTTAAAGCAACATGATTTCACATAAGGATTTTTTTTTATACATCTAAATTAACATTTATTGGTATGTTAATGAAATTATTAAATTTGATAACTATACAGTAACATTTATAGGTATGAAAATGGAAACATTCATGGATTTCATCCACATACTAGTAAATATTCAGTCTTGTGGACACACATGTATTTCAACAGGAGCCTTAATTTTATATTAATGACCCATATTAATTTCACTTTGTGCCTTACTATTCAAAATTATAATCCACTGATATAATAAAGTGTTCATTTTAAAAATATTAATGACCAAAATTTTAAACCAAGTGGTTTAAGTATATGTTCATAGGTGTGCCCACCAAATTGGCTAAAGGAGAGGAAAACAAACCTCAGTATTAATTATCTAAAAATTATGTGTGATAGATATAAATAATACAACATAATGCATAAAATAGTAATGCATGACTAAAAAAATCACAAAACAACATGATATAAGAAAAAACAATTATTTGATACAAAAATTCATATTCCCTAATATTTGAATGAAAACCTTAATATGATAAAAAGACAATAAATTTTAATTCTATGTGAATCAAATCTTCATGGCTTCCATCCATATACTAGTAAATGTTGAGTCTTCCATCCACATAATAATTTAGTTTATTAAAAGACATTACTATTTAGTTTTATGTGAATGAAAACCTCTTTAACTTCCATTCAAATACTAATAAATGTTGAGTTAGATGTGAATGAAAACATGGGTTCAAGTGTGGGAAATGTTTCATCCCTCGAACATGGTGAACAATTTGATTAACATTTATTTGTTAACTAGAAGAAGCAATCAAGTTCATCCTATATTAAATTAGTTTCTAAATAATATCCACTATTATGGGGTGACTTTGAATTGTCATGTTAGTGAATGAAAACCTTTAGGGATTCTACCAATATATTAGCGATGTTTTGGTCTTCCAACCAATATTGTGTAAGGAAATATAAATGTGACATAGATATGAAACATACATCGATGTGATTTCTAAAAACCTCCATTGATGATTTTTATCACTCAATCTTGCACCCTAGAGATGGTTGTTCAATCTTACTCTAGATTTAGTGAAACAATGGATTACCTCTAGGCTTTTGGGTTGCCTATAGCAAAGGTAAATCTCTAGGTTTAAAGGGCTAGATCCTTAAATATATATTTAATAGATTATCACCTAAACTACTTGCTTTCTTAGATGAAAATGGATAGAAAGAACATGAAAATAACCTATGATAATGAGATGATACATCAGAATGATCTTCATTAGACTAGCATACAAGTGCACTATGACACGACTCAAAACACTAGTCTCAATATCTTAAGAGTACTCTAACATAGGTATTTAAAACATGCAGGTGATATGCATTATTATACTAAAGGTGAGTGATGTAAAATGTCATATTGTAGACACTAATTTAACTCCTTAAACTTAGAAATAGGAAAATACACTTCATTTGACTTGTTAGAGTGATAACTACTTGCACCAAAAATGAAAGTATAGAGAGAAGGTAATGATAGATATTTATCACTTGACACTTCACTATGCATCACTTCACACACTTAGATAACAAGCTTATGAAATCAAAAATATATTTTAAATCTTTATTTCAAAGGAAAATACAATATTAAAACTAGCAGGGCTTCATAATACCAAGTGTGGATTCCCTTATAAAATCTGAAATGGTTTGCAATTATAGAGCATATGATAGGAGAGAGAAGATAAGAAGTGTAAAGATCACAAATCCAAATGTCTTGACTTTGAAAATATTTAAAATTTTATAAAATGGAGTACATAATAGACCATTAATGTCTTCTTAGACAAGTGTTTATCTAAAGTATGATAAGCTCTTCAAACTAGCATAGAGTCCTCAAATAGGCCTCTTGAAAATTGCATTCATGATGAAGAATCACTTGACTAATTGAAATTAAAATATAAAGAATTGACACATGCACTATATTATGGAAGTTTTAAATAATGTTTGATAGTATTTAGATACTTCCTTAATTGATAACCTCCCTCTTGACGCTTGTGTTCATTGCCTGTAGTCATTTTCTAGCTCTTTATGCCTAGACCTTCACACTTGTCACCTAAATAACTTGTATCTACTAAAAAAAATATATAGAATTTTTTTAGGACATCTATTCAGGGTCTCTTTATCTTCTAGTCCATGATTTAAACCTTAAAAGGATCCAAAAAGAGACCTCTCATCTTCTCACTAGGTATTCACTTCTTATTTTCACTATCTAGCTAAGGCTACCTATAGTGAATAATGTAGTAGAGAATTTTCCATGTTTATATATGTTGAGAAGTGAATATAGGCAGTTATAAAAGTCCCTATTGACCTCCTTCAATTTCTGTCACCTATTCACTCCCTTTTGTACTTATAGAATACCCAAAAAATTATTAAAAACCTGAGATAGGTCAATCCGTACAAGCGATAGTATGGATTAGTTGGGTGGGAAAGATAATGGGAGAGTGATATATAAGTAAAAATCAATTTATAGTCCATTTAAACCATTTTTAATCCATCTCCATTTATTTCTTCTTCATTGGGTTCTAGCAAGGGTTGTAGTTGTCTTGGACTGTTAACGATTATTCATAAAATCTTGACATTCAATCTCTAAACCAAGTCCACAAATATTTATTATATGTCCCTCCTTAACCAACCCTATCTCATTGAGTCACCATGCAATATGTCCATATAGATATGAGTTTTTGAAAATGGCCTCTAGAGCTTTCTATTCAATTTAGGGTACTCATGTCATAAAATTAGGTCAAAGTGACCAACTTGGTGTAGCTCTTTGTAAACCAATTTCTTTGATCAATATTATACATAACCCTAAAGGATATAAATTGGATTTTAAGGATCATCTAGTCACCAAAACGGAACTAGGAACCTGTAGGGTTTAGGCTTAGTTTTAGACCTAATAGGCTTGACTATGTTTAATGGCCTATGACCACCTCTGAGTGGTTTCTAGTGAATATATGTGAGGATTAACATTTTTTAACTTATATTTAACTTATTTACATCACTATATATTTTTATAATACTTCTCATGTCATCCTTCCAACATCCACACATTATGCCTGTCGTTTTTTCTTGATTGGGAGTGCCCTCTATCTAAGACAAAACAAAGGACTTCTCCCTTATTTATCTAGCCAATATGATATTATGAGAGGATATATTAGGTTTTTTTATGTTCCTTAAAAAATATCATGGATGGATTACTCCTCTATAATCCTCAACATCACAAACTCTTCGAGATAGACTTATAGAGTTGATGACTATGTGTAGGATTTGTATGCAGAGTTTGGCTTGACTGTAGATTGAGGTTTTAGTTCAACCTCTCTATTTCTTATATCTAATAATCACATGAGGATGAAATATATCATTTTTATAATTATTTAATAATGTCCATTCATCCTCTATGTTAGTATGTTAGCCTAGGCCTTTCACTAGCATGAGCTAGTATGTGACTGTAGCAGACTATAAACATTCACCTTAGGAAAATGGGATTCATGTAGGTGTCTATTCTACTTAATCATTGTGTTTAATTCCATAAAATCCCCTTGAGTTCATTATTTCATTTCAAAAAAAATAATTTCATTATAATTTTAGGCCATTCCTCTTATCTCTCACCATCAACACACTGTGGGTCTGCAGACGGGTTGTAAGTGTTGTTTGGGGATATGAGACCTATAGGTGGTCATGTGCATGAATGTCCTTGAATCCTTATTTCACTTATAGTCATTAGAGATAATGTCATCTAAATTAGCTCATTTCACTCCCACAAATTGTGTAGCCATTCCACTATAGGTCACTATTGTTTTGTAGGATCATTTTAGCTTTCAGAGTATTGTAGCTTATTGAAAGTCTATATTGGAAACTTGACAGAAATGGAAATTTATTTACACTAGCTTATCATGACTAAAGAACCATATTATTATGTTCAAATGAAACCTATATTCTTGGGATACAATATGGAAACCATTAGTCTTTTCCATTTTTCAATACACTCGACCATGAGATGGATTTTTGTGAGGTAGAATCCCCTTTCAGAGAGATTAAGGTAAACTCTCCCAATTACAACTTTCTCAAATTGGGAACAGGGCCTTAGGTATGTCTACAATGAAATTTATTTTAACATTATCACATTGGTATTTTCTATACTCTTATACCTATTTAAAGGTCTCAAATGTGTTCAACCTTCCTCATATCAACACTCTCTGCCTCCTTTGGATTGATATAGACCACTGTTGGAAACTACCTATAGGTCTGCATGATATAAGACTATGTATATTGAATTGATTTTTATAAGCAATCTCTAACCTCTTTAAATATATTACTATTATTTTCTCCACTGTATGAGTATCTTAATATCCTTTAAACCTTCATGTGTCATCAACATGACTAACCAAGGTTTAGCTCCACTTTGCTATAGGTGATAATTTTAGGGAAACCTAATTGTGTGAAATTCTTAGACTTTTCAATTCACCAAGTCCTACTCTTTTAGTCTCAGCATCCAAAATAAAAATTAATCATCATGTTTATTATGGATTTAACACACATATCACCTTTATTCTGAAGACAAACATAGAAAGAGAAGCCTTTCAATTGTTGAAACCTTATCTACAAACTATAATGGAGTCTTCTACTATCAAAATGAGGTAGTCATGCCTATCAATTAAAACTCACATGTGTAAACTATAATTAAAACCTTGTGATAAGGAAGGTAATAATACTTAATATCATGTACACCACTTTATTTTCATAGAACAATGCAAATAGAGAAGGAACCTGAAGTCATTAGGAATGTGCAGGTAAAAAAAAGTCACCATCTTTCTTTGTAATGGTTCATGAGGCACAAACCATAAAAATTGGAAATATTACCATGAATTTATATTTCATATAGGATAATATCACTCATTAATATCACTTGTTACAACTCACCTCCTCTTATCTATAACAAGTTAAAATTGGTTGACTTGTTTGACCTTGTTTAAAAGAGAAATGGGAAAGAGAGATTGTTTTTTTCTCATTTTAGACTTGTCAAAGCTACCTAAGTATGGAAATGAGTTGTGGAGATATCAAGAGATACTTTTGAACTATTTATACTTACCATAACTATTATATAGTCTGTAAAACTACCTAAAACCACATGAAACTACCTGATCTTCTCTTTTCCAAATTAAACCCATAATTATCAGTTCAAAACTATCATCTCTAACATGCACCTAACATATGGGATGTTAGATATTATTATTAAACACTTTTCCTCTTTATAAACTATACACATTCATTTAATGACTTAAAAAGAGACCTAAGTTGACATAAAATGAAAGTAAGGATGAATGAAAACTTGACCAAAGTTAAAAAGACATCAAGTGACCTCATTAGTGACCACTTCAATCTAGGAAACCATATAAAAAGTATGAAAGATATAGGGGTTGACTTAATTTGACTTAGGGTCAAACTATTCAACATTTTGGTGATTTCCTAGGGGTGACAAGCCACCTATGACAAAGACTAATAGAATTATCCTATCCATTAGGCTATGGATTCACCTATACACTATACTTGAAACTAAAATGCCTTTGAAACAACACCAAATCACATAAAACTATAGGAAACAAATACACAGGATAACACACCAAAGCAAACACACTTGTGTTGTCAAGAACACTTAGGGAAAACACACACAACATAAGCAAAGCATACCTATCCTAATATGTAAAATATCTCAAACACTTGAGGTTAAGAACCATTTATCATTACTTCAATGAGTGTAAAATACAATTCCTCTTGTATCCTTTTTTCTCCAAGAAAACATACCTTCATGTGATGCATTTTTGCCAATGAACACTTGACTAACCATCTTTAGATATTATACTGACTACAAGTGTGTCACTTAGAGATTTTAATGACACTTCATCCTTCTCACTTAAAGGTTTTCTTGACTTTGCATTTGGATTGATTTCTATCATTCTCAATTGACACTTCTCAAATTGAACCTTTGAAGTCATCAAAGTTGTATCAATATCACCTTCTTCTTGAACATGATGTACTTGATAGATAGGACCATAAAGTTTCTCTTCATACTATCCTAAAATAGATGAAAGTGATTCAACTCTAGACTAAGCTTTAGACTACTCATCACACACTTGTCTTTATACTTTGGATTCATTATTCTCTTTCATGAGCGCAACCTTCTTGACAATAATTAGACATTCATTATCATGCTTGACAATACATTATCCTTAATACTTAGGAGGTTCATAAATGAACTTACTATTAGATTCATGCTTCTTAGGAAGGGAATTTGACTTAATCAACTATTCAAACTCGTAAACTATGACATGGAACTATTTCCATATATCATCTTCTTCTTCATGGTTGTCACCTTCATGGACTCCTCACTATTGTGTAAGTATAATGTCATTGTCCTCCTGATTTTACTAATTTACCATAATTTTAATACCATCATCATGCATATGAACAATGTAATTACCCTTAGTAGCTTGTGGAAAATAATTTTCAATGTGTAACTCAAATTATCCATCACCTTCTTCATGGATGATGTATGTTCTAAGGTAAGTTTGATCAATGAAAGAATATGGATCATGTCCATAAGTGTTAGCAACGTAATCATCTAGGAAAAGGTTAGAGATGCCTTCAAGTTTGGAAGCTTTTCCATCCCCCATAGCATACTCCTATTGATCATTGATTGTATAATTGAGACTAGAGCTTGCTTACACATATGGCTCAATATGAAACTTAGCCAATGGCTGAGTTCTAATAGTTATCTTTGCTACATACCTTTTATTAAAGGCCAAGAAGTACCAATCCACTAAAAAATATCCTCCTATCTTGGTTGTGAAATCCCTTGAGAGGTAGATAGAAAAGTGAGTTGGCAGATCAATCACTATAATATCTTGAAGGATGGGGAAGCTTGGATAATCAAGCAAGAAAACTCTCAAACCTTTGAATAGTCCCATTAATTTAGCTAGTGTCCCATAAAGTTATAGTAATTATTTATTATATGGAAAACTAATTTATCTATGACAAAATTATTCATAACTAAGGCACTTGATCCACTATCCACAATAAAATTATGAACATGCTTGTCACCCTTAATGAGAGTGAGGTAGAAGGGTTGGGTGGAAGAGGTTTCAATAATGTGAGTGGGAGAATTAATGAGTAAAACATGATCATGTATTAATGGTTGAGGACTAATTTTAATATGGGATAGTTGCTATTAAAAAACTCATTTTGATCAGGCATGTAAAACATTTCCTGAAGAGAGAGACTAGTTCTAGCACTCTTCAAAGAATCAACCATATTAAATGTAGGAACGCTCACCTTTTATTGCATTATTGAAGATAAATAAATGCCTTGATCTTGAGGCATCAGATCCCTTTGAGTCACCCTTCCAACATTATAGTTTTGGATAGGTGCATAAGTTTGAGGCATTATTACACTTATAATCACACCTTACTGCCTTGTAGAAGCATTACTTAAACTTGTGTCAACACCATGAACATCTCCCAAAACCTTTATATTTACTTTTTTTTAAGCCAAAAGTGAAGTATTATAATTAAATAAAAATTTATCTTCCACTAGAAATTTTTCAAGGCTTACTCTTTGAGGCTTCAATCCTTCATTTGTTTCTACTTTCATGAGATTCCTATCTTATGTTGTCAATTGAGGAGTAATCCCTCCTTGAGATACCAAATCATGTCCTTCATTTTCATTGGCAACCATGTATTATCCTTGCTTCCATTCTTCTCCTTGGACCAATTATTTATGAATCAGGATCATGGCTCTTGTGTTGGAGGTGAAAGTTGGGTTGTATGCATTAGATGGCCTATTGAAGTTAGGTTGGCCTTGCTTTCTCCCTTAACCATATTTTTGGGGTAGGAAACTATTTCTTTGTTGAGGATTGGGATATGGGTTTTTATCAACTCCATACTAAATATTTATTTTCCTAAATTGAGCATATAAGGATTTAGACCTTACCTCCCAATCAATGGTATCTTTTGCCTTCTTTGTAGTAGCTCTAGATTTGGTGTTTGCATTTGGGATTAAATCAAAACTTGTAGTAGTAATAGACATATTGGGAAGAAGAGGCATGTAGACTTTTAGAGGGAGTTTACCAGCTTGTATTAGGCCATTCTCAACTCTAGTGTCTATGTCATAATCTTCAAGTAGTTATAACAACCCATGGAATATAACATGAAGGCTATGTCAATTCTAATAGACCTTAGATATGTAGGGGAAACTAATATTTTAGGTGGTCTCATGGGAGGAGGTATCCTATACCACATTATTTTAAATCTCTCACTAAAGTCATGCATAGTCTCTTTAGGACCTCTCTGAATCACATTAAGTTGATGAATGAGTGATGTGTGATCACTTTTGACCTTAAACCTTGAGGTTAAAAACTATCCAAAATCATCCCAAATGCTGATACATCCTCCTTGAAATGTCCTATACTAGTTAAGGGCCTTCTCTAAGAAACATGGAAAGTAACCTAATGGTAATGTTAACTTTAGTGACACTATGAAAGATAAAGAAGTTAAAAATGACCCCAATATGCTCACTTAGGGTGACATGACCTTCCCCATTAAAATTGGGAAAATGCTTAGCAACATTAGGAGGTGTATCATCATATGCATTGAGGTGGATAGGATTTTCAGTGTTAAAGGTTTGGAATGCATGCTACCTAGCCATGTTGTCCTTAAGTTCCTCATCACTCTCTTTATCTTCTTGGATTTTAAATTATTTTTTTAATTCAAATGCCAAGATAGGTTCAGGGTGTTGAAATTCAAGAGGAAGTTCAAGTTAAAGGAGTGGGTTTATGGGGTTGTTACCTCTACTAGTAGTTGACCTAGTAAGGACCACAAAGTATGAACATAATAAATGATAAAACTTGGTCTAAAAATAGATATTACTTTGAATGGAGTCACCAAATGCTGAGTATAATACCATATAAAGTTATGATATTTTCAAGACCAACATTCACCTTGATAAGATCTACTTGAGACAATGGTCACACTGGGTGTTCCAAAACTGTTGTCACTCAATCTTGCACCCTATAGATGGTTGTTGAATCTTATTTTATATTTATTGAAACATTTGATTACCTCTAATACTATGGTTTGCCTATAACATAGGTAAGCTTATAGGTTTAAAGGGTTTTGTGAATGTATCTTTAATAGCTTATCACCTACACTACTTGCTTGATTGGATGAAAAAGAATATAAATAACATGAAAAGTAACCTATGTTAATGAGGTGATACACTATAATGATCTCCACTAGACTACCATACAAGTGCATTATGAAACATGACTCACAACACTAGTCTCAATATCCTAAATTACTCTAACATAAGTATTTCAAACATGGAGGCGATATGTATTATGCTACTCAAGGTGAGTACACAAATGGTTAGATTGTAGAAATTAATGATACTCCTTACACTTATAAATAGGTAATTACACTTTAAAACACTTCATGTGACTTGTTAAAGTGAAATCTACTTGCATCAAACATGGAAGAGTAGAGAAAAGGCAAGGATAAATACTTATCACTTGAAACATCACTATGCACCACTTCACACACTTAGATAATAATATTATGAGATAAAAAATAGATTAGAAATATTTATTTCAAAGGTAAATAAAATATTAAAACTAGTAGGTATTTGCCATATCAGGTGTGGATTCCCTTATAAAAGCCAAAATGGCTTCAATTTATAGAGCATATGAGAGCAGAGAGAAGAAGGGAAGTGGAAAGGTCACAAATCCAAGTGTCATGAATTGGAAACTAGTTAAAATTTGATATAATGGATTATAAGAAATAACCATTAAGGTATTCTTGGACAAGTGTCCATTTTAAGTATGATAAACTCTTTAAACTAGCATAGAGTCCTAAAATAACCCTCTTGAAAAATACTTTCATGATGAAACATCACTTGACTACTGGAAACTAAACTCAGAAGACTTGAAAAATATGCACTATCTTAGTTAAGTTAGAAACAAGTTTTGACAATCCTCAAATAATTACCTAAATAACAACCTCCCTCTTGACACTTGTGTTCATTGTCTGTAGTCACTTTCTATCTATCTAGGCCTAGACCTTCACACTTGTCACCTAAGTGACTTGAATTTTCTGAACCAAATCCATGAAATAGGTGTTAGGACATATTTTTAAGGTAAATTTTTATTCTAATATATGATTTATACCTTAAAAATATCCAAGAATAGACCTCTCATCTTCTCACTAGGTAGTCACTTCTTATTTTAACTATATTTCTATGATTGCCTATAATGAATATTATAGTAGAGGAGTTTCCATGCTTATATAAAGTGATAAATTAATACAAGGAGTTATAATAAGTCCCTATCTATCTCCTTAAATGCATCTCACATTTTCATTCTCTTTTGTACTTGTAGAACACCCAAAATTTTATAAAATCCCTAAAATAGGTTTGCCTATATAAGTAATAGTACATACCATTTGGGTGAAAAGGAGCATAGGAGAGTGATAGACCACGTTTGGATGCATCTTTATCTATTTCTTCATCAATCTCTAATAAGGGTTTTATGTGTCTTGGGTTAAGTATTTTTCATAAAATCTAGACATTCAATCCATGAACCAATTCCAAAAATATTGAGTCCATGACACTCCTCAACCACCCCATCTCCTTAAGTCACCACAAAATGTGTCTATATATATATATATATATATATATATATATATATATATATATATATATATATATATATATATATATATATATATATATATATATATATATTTGAGAGGCCATTTTCAAACACTCATATATATATATATATATATATATATATATATATATATATATATATGTGTGTGTGTGTGTGTGTGTGTGTGTGTGTGTGTGTGTGTGTGTGTGTGTGTGTGTGTGTGTGTGTGTGTGTGTGTGTGTGTGTGTGTGTGTGTGTGTGAGTGTTTGAAAATGGCCTCTCAAGATTTCTCTTACATTTTGGGTGCCTTGTCATAACTTTGGGTCAAAGTGACCAACTTGGTGTAACTCTCTGAAATATAATGCCTCTGATCAACCTTTTAAATCCCAATAAATTCTATTAATGTGACTAAATTATCATGTATTCATAGAAATAGAACTAGGCACATGTCAAATTTAGGCCTTGTTCTAGAACTATTAGGCCTAATTGTGTTTGATGTCCTATGACCACCTCCGATTGGTTATAGTGAATATATGTGAGTGTTAAATTTTTTTCACATATACTTCACCTATTTACATAATTTTATAGTGTTCTATGAATCTCATGTAATAATTCCAAAATCCACACACTATGCCTACAATTTTGTCTTGACTGGGAGTGCCCTCTATTTAAGACAAAATAGAAGGAATTTCCCCTATTTATCTAGAAAATATGAGATTATGATAGTATGTATTAGTTATTAGTGATGTTATATATAAAATATCATGTCTACATTACTCATTTAGAATCATCAACTCAAAAACTCTTCCAGATATACTTATAGATTTGATGATTGTGTGGATGATTTGTGTGCAGAGTTGGGATTGATTGTAGATTGAGGTATTAATTCAACCTGTTTATTTATTATATATGAGAATATCATGAATATGAGATATATAACTATTAAGATGCATTAAACATGTATATTCATCCTTTATTTCAGTATGTTAGCCTATGCCTTTCACTAGCATGAATTAGTCTGTGACTATAGCAAATTGTAGACATTCACCTTAGGAAAATGGGATTCCTATAGGTGTCTATTATGATTAGTCATTGTGTCTTATTCCATAGAATCCTATTTATATCATTGGGTAATTTTAAACCAAATATAATCACTATACTTTTAAGACATGACTCTTATCTCTCACCATCAACACACTATGGGTCTGGAAATGAACTATAAGTGTTGTTTGTGGATATGAGACTTATAAGTTCTCATATGCATGAATGTCCTTGCATCCTTATTTCTCTTCTATTCATTGAATATAATTTCAAACCTTAATGAGAACATTTCATGCCTATAAACCATGTATACATTCCATGATAGCTCACTATTTTATTGTAGGATCATTTTAACTTCAAGAGTGTTGTGGCTTACTAAAAGTCTATAGTGGGAACTTGCTGTAAATGGAAGATTATTTACACTATATTATCATGACCAAAAAACCATATGTTTGTGTTGAAATTCAATCTCTATGCTTGGGATAAAATATGGAAACTATTAGGAATTTCCATGTTTGAAGATACTCTACCATGAAGTGGCATTTTGTGAGGCAGAATCCCCTTTCAAAGAGATTAAGGTAAACTCTCCCAATTGCAATTTTCTCAACTTGGGAACAAGGCCTTAGGTCTATTTTGAATTCAATGAATTTACCATTATCACCTTGGTATTTTATATACTAATGGAACTATTTTAAGGTCTCAAATGAGTTCAACCATTCTCATATCAACATTCTCTACCTTCTTTAGGTTGTTCCAAACCACTACTAGAAACTACCTATAGGTCTACATGATAGAAGATTATGTATATTGGATTGGTCTTTAAAACCAATATATGACCTATTTGAACAACTTATTCTTATTATTTTCACTTTTAGATTGTCTTCAGAACCTTTAAACCTTCACATGTCATCAATATGATTGACTAGGGCTTAGCTCCACTTGGTTGTATGTGACAGTTGTAGGGAAAGTTTATTGTGTGCAATTCTTAGACTTTTCACTTACCCAAGTGCTACTCTTTGAGACTCACCCTCCAAAACAAAAAATTATTATTATTATTATTATTATTATTATTATTATTATTATTATTATTATTATTATTATTATTATTATTATTATTATTATTATGAGGTACTAAACAAACATATCACCTTTGTTTTGAATACCAACATAGGAATATAAACCTTTCAATTATTGAAACATTATATACAGACTGTAATGGAGTCTTCTACTAGTAAAATGAGGTAGTCTTGCCTATCATTTCACACTCACATGTGAAAAATAGATTGGAAACCTTATGATAATGAATTTAATACTCTTTAATATCAATTACACCACTTTATTTTCACATAACAATGCAAACAAAGAAGAAACCTGAAGCCGTTGGGGATGTGCAGGTAGAAAAAACTCACGAACCTTCTTAGCAATGGTCCATGAGGCACATACCATCAAAATTGGAACTTTTTTAATGAATTTTTAGTGATTATATACTTATATCACCTACCAAAATAATTTTCTCTAAATCACATATTCCTATCCATACCAAGTTGAAACTATTTGACCTTGTCTAGGAGAGTGATGGGAAAGAAAGGTCAGTTTTGCTCATTTTGAGAACTATCAAAGCTAATTGATCATGAAAGTGAGTTATAGGGATCCCAATTAAAAAAAAATTAGTATTAATATGTTTCCTAACTATTTTACAAGCCATATAATACATTTAACTGCTTGATCTTCTCTTTTTCATGTTAAACCTACAATTGTTAGTTCAAAAATACCGTCTCTGACATGTACCTGACATATGTGATGTTGGATATAATTTTGAAAATTTTATCTTCTTGTATAAATTGTATAAGTTCACTTAATGACTTAAAAAGTGACCTAAGATGACATAATATAAAACTAAAGATAAATAACAAATATGACCAAGGATAGAAACACATGAAGTGACCTCATTAATGACCACTTCAACCTAAGAGATCTTATAAAAAATGAACTATATAGGGGGTTGAAATAATTTGAATTAGGGTCAAATTAGCTAATAATTCCATTAAAATACCAACAAATTTTGATTCAAATGGGAATGAAAAGAGGCCAAGATTATGGGTTCATCTATGGGTAATGTTTCATCTCTCCAACTTGCATATTAATGAGACAAATATCTTCTAACATGGAAATATAATTTATAAACCCATATTAATTGATAAAAGGACAATAAAATTTAATTCCATGTCAATGAATACATTAACAATGTGAACAAGTAATTTTATTGATTTGTGAACAAATGAACACAATAAGGATAAAATTAAAAATAACAATAACAAACATGTGAAAATAAAAATAATGTAGATGTGGGTTTAGTTATAATAAACACACATGTGTGTAACATTTCATCATTCCATTAACATACAAGAAAGCATTGTTTTTGTGAAGGCATGTAAAAAAAAGGACATAGAGGGCATGATAACAATAATTTCATTTCTTTGCACCAACATAAAATCCTCTATGAGACATTGCATGTTATACAACTTTCAGGTAGGTTCCATGGGTGTTTATAAGGAAGATGTATAAAAACTTTAGGGAGAGATATTTTTTTATTGAGGGATATATTGATTCCTTACTTAGGACAAGATCTTGTGATTAACTTAATCCTACTTGAATGTTAAAGTCTTCTTCTAGTTATATTTGAATCTAAGACTCTCTCTAAATCAAATATTTTTCGTATTTAGTTTTTCATCATTTATAGATAGATTGTATGTCAACAACATAATATGAATTTTGAATTTTTTTCATTTGTGAATGGTGAGGTTTATATATTTTATTTGAATTTATTTTTGTAAGTGAGGTGTATTAAAGGAGGTAGGTGCACATTGATGTTGGATCCAAATGTTTGAATTTTGAATATGATAGGATATAATTCTTGTCCCCAAAAAATGCCACTCATTTTTGGGACAACCTACAGACCAAAATTTCTCTCTTCCCTTCTCAAAATTTGTTCTGAGCTTTCAAATTCCTCATTTTTAAGCTTTTTCCGTAAAGGGGATTCACAGGTTCAATAGCTTAAAAAAGCTTGTGCAGGCAAGTTCAGTCAAAAGAACAAGTTTCCAGCACTCAGTGGTTTCCAAGTTTGGTTCAACGCGATTGGTGTAAAAGAACAAAGGACTTTGCCAAATAACGAAGAATAAACCATTGAACCGTTGAACCAACAGGTTCAACAAGTTCAAAGTTCAAATGGTTCAACATGGTTCAAAGGTTCAAAGGCAGCCTTTGTCAAAGAGAGAAGCCGTAAACAGGTGGTTCAATGGTGGGTTCAACCAAAGGAACGGGCTCAGTTCAACCAAGCAATTCAACGCTTTATTTATCTCGGGTAGTTCATTCCCTTTGTTTCAGCATCTTTTGGTTCAATACTTAGTTCATCAGCGTGGTTCATTCAATTGAACCATTAGCTTGAACCATTTTTGGTTCAACTGATTGGTTCAACATTTTGGGACATGGTTCAAGCAACAGTCAACCAATGACGTCCCCACAGACGTCAAATTTAAGGTAAGGGAATATCTGTTGAAATTCAAATAAATCATAGAACTCAAAGAAAGAACCAAGAGACTGGCTAAAAAGATAGCCTGATAGCTTAAATTGCAGCAGGAAGAGACAAAGCTGGAAAAGCCCGACTGAAGAAAAAAGCCCATGGAAAAGCACCTGATGGAAAAGACAAGCGCAAAAAACGTGATAAGTGTTTGTGTCTGTGTTCCCCTTTTAGAGTTGGTCGGGCAAAACGTGTCATAGACTCCATTTTTTGTGAGTTTCTAATGAGTTGTGTAACAGTGAAACTTGCCACTTGTCAAAGACGTAGAAACCCCCCCCGAAGACTTAGGCAAGAAGGGCTATAAAGAGCAAAGAAGCGCTTAAGAATTGAAGAGAGGAGTGAGACCAAAGGATCAAAAATATCTTTGAAAGAGTTATTTCTAGTAGATGAAACAGTGGATCGAATAGACTTCTGAGCACACCAAACCAAGGACACGGCCTATTTTCTTGAATGAAGTAAAGACAAATGAACAGTTACACAGACGTCAGGGGGGATGAACCAAATAGTCCATATTAAGGAGAAGACATATGAGATAAAATAGTTAAGACAAATACCCTATTTTCAATGCAGTCCTTTGACGAACCTGAAAATGCATTCAAGGCATTAAATGCACAGCATGGGCCGTTCTTTGAAAAACAAGTGCCCAAGTCTTTCTTGGGGCTCTATATATTGTAATCTCTCATTTATTGTAACAGGAGATCTTCCCCTTACCAAGAAATGAAACTCTACCAAAATTGAAACACTTTTTTGAGACTTTGTGCTCAAACTTGTAAATCATATTTTGTTAAATGAATGAGAAGTGGGTTTATTTCAGACTTTGTGTTGAAATTATCTGTGTTATTTAGGAAATAGTTTTTATGTACTTTTTCCTAGTAATATCTTGTTTATCTAATTTAATAAGCAAAGTGAGTATGTTAATATTATCTGAGAGCATTTCTAAAAGATAGAAGATAGACTTTGAGCTATTTTATCTTTGTGATTCAATTATCTTTTGTTGTTTCAGGTGAAGACTTTGTGCTTCATTTCATTCTACGGTTACGCTTGTTTCGAATCAGGAAGGGAGGATACGGAAGACTTTGTGCTTACGTGAGTGTTCTTGTGAACTTTGTTACTTCAAATGATTTTCTACTTCACGTTTGATACCATTCCTAAAATAAGAGGAATGTTGTTAGCTAAGGACCAAGATTTCTCTCTTTTGTTCTTTATACATTACCTCTGAAAAAAGAGAGGTAGATGCTATTATACCACCCCATGTGTTATTTTATGCTTTTATATATATATATATATAGAGCATATAAATATTCATAGGGAACCACCCCTTGATGAGAGGAGAGATTTACCTCATCCAAAACTGGTAAACCCACACTTTTCATGGTGTAAATCTCCCTATGCTATGGTTGATATACCCATTTTGACATCAGTTAGTTGACGACAAAATATTCACCCAACAATTTTTGGCGACTCTATTGGGGACACAGTAATTTTGTGCAATTTGAAACTTCAAGTTTCAGATTGAAACATCACCTATGTCTTACCCATTATCATTATCACCTTATCCATTATAGAGTCTTGCAACTCCCATCTTCCCCTTACCAAGAAATTAAACTCTACCCATTTTGAAAGGCATTACTGAGACTTTGAGCTTAGGTTGTAATTTCATTTTCCTTGTTATTTGATTGAGAAAGCAGGTTTTTCTAGACTTTGTGTTGTTCTGACTTGTGTCATTTGGAGGTGTCCTTATTCATTTAATTTGGTAAGCAGAACTAGTGGAGGTGAGCTGGAAGGTGTCCTAAAGGCCCACTATGGAGAGACTTTGTGCCCCCATAAGTACCTTCAGTGTGTTTGCATTTTCCTTTCCTGTATAAAGAGCCTTGGGATGACTTTGTGCCCCCATTATTCTTTGTGTCTTTTTCTCTCAGGTTGCTAGTCATTTAGCACCATTGTTATCGGTTACTTGCTACCAGAAAGAGTCCTTCTATTTTCAAGAACAAGCACTTCTGAAAGAAGAGAAGTGCCTTATGTTGCCTCACCAGGATTTCTACTATTTAGGAAGGAATCTGGCTCTTGGCTAAAAGTTACTTCTGAAAGAAGAGAAGCACCTTCCCCATCACCCAATATTTCTCTTCTTTTTGTCAGCATCATCTCTGAAAGAAGAGAGATTGATAATTTATCCTACCCCCTATGTCTTACTTTCTATATATATATATATATATATATATATATATATATATATATATATATATATATATAGCCTCCTGCATCTCATGCATATATATATATAGCCTCCTGCATCTCCTGCATATCTATAGGGAACCTCCCCTTGATGAGAGGAGAGATTTATCCCCTGCTGATGCAGTAAACCTGCACATCTGGCCGACTGATCTCCCTATGCTACGATGATAGGAACTATTTTGGTCACCAGTTAGCTGGCCAACAAAATATTCACCCAAAAGTTTTTGGCGACTCTGTTAGGGACACAGTAATTTTGTGCAATTTGGAATGTCAAGTTTCAGATTGAAACATCACCTGTCTTACCCATTATCATTATCACCTTATCTATTATAGAGTCTGGTGACTCCCATCTAGGTCTTACCCATTATCCATTTATAGCCATACCATTTTTATCCATCTCAATTATATTATCTGGTCTACAAAACTAGAGCTGCTGGGAAAGAAAGTGCAGTTTGAAGCCTCAAGCTTTATGCTGTGGTAGGGCCAGTTTCTTTTCTATTTTTGTCCTATAATTTGGCAACTCCACTCAGATGTGCTATCCTTATTTTTCATAATTAAATCATGGTAGTTTGAGGCCCTTAGGGTAACTCTTTTGGCCCACTTAATCTAACTCCACACCTGCATGAGCTACCACTCAGTTCAAGGAAGAATTTCCCTAAATTCTTTGGTGATGGAAGAGTCCACCCTGATGAACACATTGCAACCTTCACCATAGCCTGTGGTGTGATAGGGGTAGAATTTGAAGATGTAGTAGTCAGGCTGTTTGTGGAGACACCATAAGGTGCTACTATAGACTGGTTTTACCATCTACAGACTAGATCAGTGACTGGTTGGGACACTATCAAAGCCAAGTTTGAAGCAAGGTTCAAACCAATAGAAGATGCACATGCCCTTCTGACCTAGCTCACGTAGATGAAGAAGGAGCCTCATGAGCCTATGAGGGATTTCATTGCAAGGTTTGAAAAGCCAAGGAATCAGATTCCTATCATTACTCAGCCAACACTTGAAAACCTAAAGTGCTTCTTCATCAGCTCACAACTACCTGAAGTGAGTTTTCTACTAAGGCATGCTGGCCAGATAGACCTTGCTGAAGCTCAGGACTTGGCTACTGAGGTAGAAGATGACCTTATCTTGGATGGAAAGATAAGAAGGGATTCAAATAGAGGCACATCTTCCTCATCTTCTAATAACTCACCTACAACCACCACTGACCCAATGATGCAGAAGCTAACAAATGAAGTGCTGACCCTCAGAAGACAAATGGCCCAAGGTATGTTTTCTGCTCCTCATTAGGATGCCCCAAGGAGGACATTTTAGAATCAGGCATACCAATGTAATGCTGCCAGGGGTTAAGGGCAGCCAAATCATCTTCCTCCCCCATAGAGGAACCTTGCCATTGAAGCACCTCCAGCCAACTCAACAGTTGGATATTTGGAAATAGAGCATGAGTTCTCTTTCCAACCTGAGTTTAATCAAGAAAGTGAAGCTGACCTCTTCAGGGAGGATCAAGAAGAGTCAGCTGGTGACTCCCACATTGGTTTCCTGAGTTACTAGGATGAACCTAGAAGTAAAGGTGAAGTAGCCAAGGGATCATGCATAGTGTTCATCGGGTCCAAGAACCAGTCAGCCCAGCAAGTTGATAAAGAAAAGATAGAGGAGCAACCTCAACCACCAATTTCAATTGCTAAGTAGGGAACCACTCTGCCTCTCCAGTCAAAGGATCTGGTAGTTGCTATAAAAGTAAGTACATCAAACATTCCTACACCTTCTACTTTAAAATTGCAAATCAGTCCTCCCAACCCTCCCATAAACCAAAAAGAACTCCCATCCCTTGTGCCTAGTCCAACCCAACCATTTGACATAATTAATCATGTCAAATGTGTCAAGACCCAAATGGCTACCCCTACAGCCCAAATTTTGTTTGAGTCTTCAGGCAAGGATGAAATAGCAGAAGAATTGGTGGAGTGCAGCATAAGTATAGGGGAACCCTCCCTCCCAAATAAAGAAGAATCTGAGATATCTGAGGAGGACAATCAAGACATGTGCTGGGCTGAGTTATCATGACAACAAATTATGGTATTGGACCATACTACTGCACTCCAAAATCAAGCAGAGGAACTCTTCATAGGGAGAGCAAGGAGTTATGGTTTTTAGTTTGAAGACCACGTCCTGGCTTGGAGCAAGAAGAAGAAAAGGCCAAGAGAAAGATGCAGGAGATTGGTTCCCTGGTGAAAATTTCCATTCGCCCATCACCATTTTTGGGGACAAAAAGGTTTCCTACTAGTTTATTAGGATGGCACACCATTTTCACTATCTCGTAGTGGGCAACATCTGAAGCACTTCAAATCTTGAGGCATTAGATAAGATCATCTGTACATATGTATATTTCTATAGTCTTTAGTTTTATTTTGTGCTTTTTGTTTTCATTTTTGGAGCCTTTCTTTTTGGGTATCATGACTCTGTAGCGCAATGGCACGCTTCTAAGGCACTGGAGATTCTGGATTCTACTCCCTTCAATCAATTTTTGCAACTGAAGGTAGTTCTCCAACTGGAGCCAGCTATTGTCCCTGAAAAATGCCACTCATTTTTGGGACAACCTACATACCAAAATTTCTCTCTTCCCTTCTCAAAATTTGTTTTGAGCTTTCAAATTCCTCATTTTAAAGCTTTTTCTGTAAACAGGATTCACAGGTTCAATAGGTTAAAAAAGCTTCTGTAGGCAAGTTCAATCAAAAGAACAAGTTTCCAGCACTCAGTGGTTTTTAGGTTTGGTTCAATGCACTTAGTGCAAAAGAACAAAGGACTTTTCCAAATAACGAAGAATGAACCATTGAACTGTTGAACCAACAGGTTCAACGAGTTCAAAATTTAAATGGTTCAACATGGTTCAAAGGTTCAAAGGCAACCTCTATCAAAGAGAGAAGTAGCAAACAGGTGGTTCAACAGTGGGCTCAACCAAAGGAATGGGCTCGGTTCAACCAAGCAGTTCAACACTTTATTTAGCTCAGGTGGTTCATTCCCTTTGTTTCAGCGTCTTTTGGTTCAATACTTAGTTCATCGGCTTGGTTCATTCAATTGAACCATCAGCTTGAACCATTTTAGTTCAACCAATTGGTTCAACATTTTGGTTCAAAGACATGGTTCAAGCAATAGTCAACCAATGACGTCCCTGTAGACATCAAATTTAAGGCAAGGAATATCCATTGAAATTCAAATAAAGTGCAAAACTCAAAGAATGAACCAAGTGATTGGCTGAAAAGATAACTTGATAGCTTAAATTGTAGCAGGAAGAGACAAAGCTAGATAAGCCTGACTGAAGAGAAAATCCTACGAAAAAGCGCCTGATGGAAAAAGACAAGCATAGCGAACATGACAAGTGTTTACGTCCGTGTTCCCCTTTTGGAGTTGCTCAAGAAAAACGTGTCATGGACTCCATTTTCCATGAGTTTCTAATAAGTTTCATAAAAGTAGAACTTGCCACTTGTCAAAGACGTAGAAAGCCCCCCCGAAGACTTAGGCAAGAAGGGCTATAAAGAGTAAAGAAGCGCTTAAGTAGTGAAGAGAGGAGCGAGACCAAAGGATCAGAAATATCTTCGAAAGAGTTATTTCCAATAGATGAAATAATGGATTAAGTAGACTTTTGAGTGCACCAAACCAAGGATGTGGCCTATTTTCTTCCATGAATTAAAGACGAATGAACAACTGCACAAACGTCAGGGGGGACAGACTAGACAGTCCATATTAAGGAGAAGACATATGGGATAAAATAGTTAAGATAGTTGCCCTATTTTCAATGGAATCCTTTGACAAACCTAAAAATGCATTTAAGGCATTGGATGGACATCATGGGCCATTCTTTGAAAAACAAGTGCCCAAGTCTTTCTTGGGGCTCTATATATTGTAATCTCTCATTTGTTGTAATAGGAGATCTTCCCCTTACTAAGAAGCGAAACTCTGGCAATTTTGAAAGGCATTACTGAGACTTTGAGCTCAGGTTGTAATTTCATTTTGCTTGTTATTTGAATGAGAAAGTAGGGTTTTCTAGACTTTGTGTTGTTCTGACTTGTGTCATTTGGAGGTGTCCTTATTCAATTAATTTGGTAAGCAGAACAAGTGGAGGTGAGCAGGAAGGTGTCCTGAATGCCCACTGTGGAGAGACTTTGTGCCCCCATAATTACCTTCAGTGTGTTTGCATTTTCCTTTCCTATATAAAGAGCCTTGGGATGACTTTGTGCCCCCATTGTTCTTTGTGTCTTTCTCTCTTGGGTTGCTAGTCATTCAGTACCCCTGTTATCGATTACTTGCTACCAGAAAGAGTCCTTTTGTTTGCAAGAATAAGCACTTCTGAAAGAAGAGAAGTGCCTTATGTTGCCTCACCTGGATTTTTTACTATTTAGGAAGGAATCTGGCTCTTGGCTAAATGTTGCTTTTGAAAGAAGATAAGCACCTTCCCCATCACCCAGTATTTCTCTTCTATTTGTCAACATCATCTCTGAAAGAAGAGAGATGGATGGTTTATCCTACCCCCTGTGTCTTACTTTCTATATATATATATATATATATATATATATATATATATATATATATATATATAGCCTCCTGCATCTCCTACATATCTATAGGGAACCTCCCCTTGATGAGAGGAGAGATTTGTCCCCTGCTGATGCAGTAAACCTACACATTTGGCTGACTGATCTCCCTATGCTACGATAATAAGAACTATTTTGGTCACCAGTTAGCTGGCTGACAAAATATTCACCCAACAATAATAAAATTTAAATGGACCAATTAAAATATTATATAACCCCAAATATTTTATATTTTATCTTGTATAACTTAAAATCAAGATTCTAAAAGTGAATTATTAGAACTCAACTATTTTTTATGATGTTCATGCTTTAAAAGTATTAGTACCTTTAAAATATTATCCAATGATTTACATTTTTTTAAACTGTATTTATTTTTTAAAAATATGTTCATATTTCTAAATATCATATTCACTAAAATGGATATAGTATACATTTCTATGAATATCATATTAATTATTTTTAATATAATGTACATTTTGTTTTTAATTGCAGTACAAATCCATTTTGGATATGTACCTATAATTTTATATAAAGGTTCATATTTTTAATATTATTTATGTAAAAAATTAAAAACCCTTTATAAAATGTTAAAGTAACTTTAAAAAAAAATGCAAACAATAGTAAATAATCAAATAAATCTTAATATATTATAACAAGGGAAAGGGGTCACAACTATTGGACCATATCCAATGACTAATCTCCTTCCCCTAGTACCTAAATAAACTCTAATAACTTGTGTGTCCCAATCCAAATCCCAATTATTGTGAGATGGAAAATAAAACTAACATTTTTTTTTGGTTTAATAGTTAATTATGCAAATAATCCAAACATTTAATTTAAATAATAATATTAACCATTGATTTGTATTTATTTTTACATTTATTTAAGATATTCTTGTATTTTCAATGATCATAGATTTAATCGAAACCATCCCTTTTTTTAAAGGAATTGATATGTCCTATGGCTCCAGTAAATTCTCCTTTTTAAAAAATCAAACTATTTTTCAGTGAATGTAATTTTAATACTTTTCCACCTCTATTAATTTTATATAAACTATACCCACTATACATTTTGTTTATTCAAATTCCCTTGACTATTTATGAACTGTATCGCTTGATGGTCCATTGAAAACACAAAATCCTTTGGAAAAAATAATGTCTCATTTTCTATAATGCCTGCATTATGGCATAAAAATATTAACCATACATTAAATTTATCTTCATATCATTAATCTTTTCACAGATTTAAGTTACAATCCTACTTTTCTAGTTCAATGATACGACTATTGTTTCAGCATTGGCATCTCAATCCACTTAGAATAATTTTTTGAAATCAAGAAACACCAAAAACCATTGATTAGTCACTTTACCCTTCAACTAATAGAAGTTGTGTTCAAATTTTGATATCCAAACAAATGATTTTCAATATCCTCTTATCATCTCCTTAATTGCTAAGCATCCACTATAGTTTATAATGATTTTTTTATTTAAAATTTTTATTCAATGAAATATTCATGCTTCAAACATGGTTATTGGTGTTATAAACTAAATTATAGTGATCACCTTCTCTAGATTGATTTTTAAAATTTATTGTGATATCATAAAACATATGTACATGATCTCTTTATTCATAAAACTACACTTTTCATGGTTACCAAGAAATTCTCTTCTAGAAATAGTTGTAAATTTTTTATCATATGTTTTAAGTGCTGATCATTCATATTATTGAATATCAAAATATCATCCACATGGAATATGAAAAACTTATTAGTAAAAGGATTCAATACTTAATTCATGATACTCATGAATGTACTTGGTGTGTTTTCTATACCAAATAAAGAATGACCATCCATTCATGCATTCTTTAGTTTTAATTATAGTATTCTATTCATCACATTTTTATTCTAATATAGTATAACAAATTTAAAAGTCTATTTTGTGAAATATTATGCTCCAATTAAATAATTCATCAACTCATCCCTACATGGCAATGTAAATTTATAATTGATCATTATCTTCTTCATGGATTTTGAGTTTGTATGCATTCTCTATTCACCTCACTTCTTTGGTACCAATGTTACATATAATATGCATGGGCATAATATTTTTCTAACCAACCCATTATCCAAAAATTTTACCACTTTCATTTTCACTTCCTCATCCTATTTAGATGTCAATTTATATTCTTTATTATTTTTAAAACATGATCTAGCTATTAGATCCATGTAATGGTTGATATTTCACATGGGTAGTTCCCCATTGGGTGGATTATTTCAAACCATATCCATGAAATTGTTAAAAAAATTATGCAATGCTCTTGGAAGTGCCTTATATTCCCCTATGTACTCACATTGAGCTGCCCTTGGCATGCCAACACATAACACATTATCTCTTTGTATACACCATTAATATGTGTATACAAATGCCTTTTTTCACCTCTTCTTATTTATCCATTAATATATTCAAGGTGATACTTTTCCAACCTTTATCCAAGAGGTAGGTATTTACCCTTATATTGTGTATGCCATTCTTAACAAATTGTCAAGGTCTCCCCAAAATTACATGATGCACATCCATTGACATGATATCACACAAAACTTTATCTCTATATATAGATTTTTGAAATTTCACTAATAATTATTTATCCACCAATACATGGTGGAATTGTTTTAGCTATGACACCTTGTAAGGGTATTCAAATCCACAATTTTCACCATTTCACATGAGATGAATTTGTCAATGTTGTCACTATTTTTGATCTTACAACACTTGCATCCTAGTTTGTAGACTATTCAAAAGAGTTTATTTTTGTATGTAGGTTCACTATCTTTATTTTTTAGATTTAGAAACACCTGATTCATCATGTGAGTTTTTTTGTGTTGTATATTCCTCATAATTCTATGGAGATCCAAAAAATTCCTTATCTCCATGCACAACGTACACACTAACTTTAGGGTTTATTTTATTCTCACTTTGAACCTAAGGAAAATCATATTATAAATGTCCAATTTGTCTAAGTTTGAAACCTGTTAGATTTAATCATATTCCCATTCCTCTAATTAAAATATTGTTTCCTCTAGTTGGGTAAGATACACCTCTTATTGCATAACATTATTCTCTATTACATGTATAGGCTTGATCCCACATGTTTGGATTATTACATGTAACATTGATATTCCATTATTTATTTTTTTAGGTTTTTATAGCACTACCTCATACTCATCCACACATATTAAATATTCTCCTTACTCATACAAAATGTTTATTTTTTGTGGCAATGTCTCCTCATCTTTTAATTCAAATTGACAATCTTCCACTTTATTTTTTATTTGAGCCATGTTAGGTTCCTCTTGAATATAAATCTCAATTTGTTTAGATATATTTATACTTTATCTTAGTCTACTTCATTATGGCCATATCTAATAAGTATTCTATAAAACTATTTTGTATACTCTTTAACACTTACATCTTTATGTTATATGTTCTAAAAAGTTTTAAACAAGTCCTTCTAAGAATCATTAGTTAGGAATTTACCTTTCACTTTGGCAACCATTTTATCCCACTTCACTATTGTATTCTTTACTCTTCTTCTTATTATTTAATTTTGAACTTCATTCCACAAAAGTGCCACTTGGCCCTTCAACTTGGTCTATGCAATATTCACTCTTTATGGATTTTTTATGTCATCAAACTCGAAATACTTATCAATATTCATGAGCCATTCAATGAGTTATTTAATATTTAGGGTTATTTACAAATATTTCAGATATAAATTTTTACCTCTACTGATCCATGAGGTAAATATGATGAGTCTAACTTTGCTTATATATGTATGTTCTCTTCCTAATTTTTGTCATCTTCCTAAGCTTAGGATTAAAAATTATTTTCTTTAGCATTGTTTTGGTGATTTATTAGGCCAAAACCCCTTATTTTGTATCCATTCATAACATCTAACCTTGTGTACACAGCTATTATTACATCCAAGACTTCTTTAAGTCTCTTAGCTACATTTTATATTAAAACTCCACATCTAATAATGACTCTAATTAGAGGAATCTTGAATCTCCACTCACAAACCTTAATGTTATAAGATCTCAGCTCAAAATCCTACATAGGATACCTCTTTCCACACTCTACAAGGATCAAAACCTTACTTTCATATCATAAAGGACTTAGTCATAAGGATTGGGTTTTTAACAAAGGAAATACATAATCTAGAAACTAGATGAAAACATAAAAACTTATCTACAAATGTAAAGGAATTCAATGTATTAGTATCACTAAATTTTATTAAATAGTTTATCATAAATGCATCATCCACTACACTTCTATTATTAGATAGAAACATAAAATTATTCCTATAATAACGTAATCCCTCATACTTCCCTTCCTCAATATCTCCACATTTATGGATATGACTTACCCAACACACATTTTTATAGACTTCTTCAAGTGTGAGGTGTCAAAATGTGCACATCAAAGACATTATGCATCCCCAAAGGTTGTGTTCTTTTCAATCAAGTTTGAAAGAGAAACATGTGTCATTGTCATCCTTATCTAATAATATTGATCTCAACAATCCAACAATAGAATAAAGGAGTTGTTTTTTGTATAACATGCCCTAATTTCACCTTAAGAAATTAAGGAACCTATTTTTTTCTTTAGAGCCTAATCTTTGGTTTGATCGAGTCTAACGTTTGGGTATTTAATAGTTGTTGACCTGATTTAAAAAGGATCCTTCACAAGTTTCAATTTTGATATTGTATTGAATTCACTCTTTCAATTGGGTCTAAATATAAAATGTCTATTACATGCACTTGGTCTAAAAGATTACATTTGGGACTTAATTGGTGAAATCATTTGAATTTGTTTAAATTTGATAAGTATTGGTTTATTTTGGATTTTTTTCTAAATTACATTGAAAGTTCTATTTCCAGATCAATTTCCCCTTAATTTTATATAGATTATCTCACTATTGTAGATTTTTTTGTGGTTTTCCTTGAGTATTTGGCATAATATTATCTAATTTTTGTTTGTTTGATTGAGCATGTGCATTTTATTACATTTTAAAACTAGATTTTTTAATGGACTATAAGACTAAATTGACTATAAATGTTGATTAAATGACACCATTTTATTTACTTATTCATTTATTTTTAATCACTTTTGTTCCATATGAGTTGACTAGTTGTTTTTAATGTTTTCATGACCTTTTATTTTAGTAGTCTCATTTGTATCTACTCTTTATCGAAGTGAAGTGGATAATATTCTTCATAATATCATTTTAAAACATGATCACTTCCTAAATAATATTCTAGATTTGGTCTTTAATTGTAAAATTGATTATGTTTTCTTTATGGATTAGTTTTCATTTATTTTCACCTTAGTATCTTTTTACTCAAGGTTTAAATTTGAAATCAAATGGATATGTTGTTATCTCAAAATTAAATGGTCACCTATCTTCCCCATGATTTCCCAAGCAAGTGATAAGTGTCCATTTTTCACTCACATGATTTCTTAGGCCTCTTTAACCTTAGTTATTTTATTTGGATATTTCAAGTAAGTAATATTGTGTTGTGTGGAAAAATCACATGTCCCCACTTCTCCATGCCCTTTTAGGATTCTTAAAATAACCATATACCTCCAAAGTAACTAGGATTTTAACAAGTGTCATGATCTTAGTTACCTAATTCATTAAATCTTCTAGATCTATAAGCCTTGGCCTTCAACCTTTGAGATAATTATGATCATGCCAAATGGCATAATACCAATTCATCATGACCCTAGGACCGTCCATATATTTACCCCCAAAAATACACTTCTCTGATTCCCATGATCATGCCATATGGCATGATCCTATTTAGTCACTTTCCTAGGATGGTCAATATGATTCAAATCCTTTTGCGAATATCACGATCAATGATATTTAGACAAGTGTCAAGATATCATTCCATCATGATCATATATGTCATGAACACAAGTAGACATTAAGTTATCCCCAAATGAGTGAATAAATGTTGCATGACATGAATTGCCAATTATACAACATGTTGGAGTTCATGTTAACATCAGAATTTTTTAAATTTGATGGCCATTTAGCCCATAAAGATAGTCACATAACTTTCATGTTTTCCCACTTTAGGCATAATTATTTTAATTTACTTAAATATTTTAATTTTGAGTCTAATTTATCCCTTAAATATACAAAAAAATATTATAATTCATATGTTATTTGATTTTAGTCCTTAGTTATTCATATTTTAGGTGTATTAAATTGAATGTATCATTTTCCAAATCCCATATTCAATTAATAATTTTAAGGACTTTTTATATTTTCTTTCAAAATTTGCCTTACCCATTTTCAATCAAAATTAAGAAATATGATGTCTAAATAGCTAGTTTATATATTAAAAAACTAATGCTACTTTGTTTTGAATTATATTAGACAATATTATATATTGGAGGAATATATTTGAAGAGATTATGTAATTTATTTATATATCAAATCTTTTCTACTTATAAAAACTTTCTACAAAGATCTCACCCTTATACCCTACAGGTGATTGAAATGATGCCAAGTGGTATAATACAACTTTCTTTGGCCCTTATGATGATTGAGACATAAAATGAAGGAAGTAAATCCTCTCATTGAATTTAATGATTCAATTTGGAATAATCTCACTTCTTCATGCCAATGTTTAAGTAAGATCAATATAAAAAGATTGAGATCACATGAGTCTTCAACGTGATGACATGAGGCATGATCTCAAGACTCAAAGGAAGAAAAGACATGGAATGATGAATGAGTTCCTGTTAGACTCTGGGTGGGAGATATTGACACTTGAAAATATATCACTACACCATATTCTAAGGAAAATTCAAGCCCATGGGACATTCAACATGCTACAAGATAGTGATAAGTTTACATGTGTTGGATATTAACATATCATTAACACATTATATTTCCTAAAGTGGTGAGAATTGGAAACATGGATTGGACTTTATAAGGAAGATATGTGAACCTCCATGAACATACTTAGAAGCTAAAATTGGCACCTATCTTTCCCATATATCCCATAAAGATCATAAAATTAGATTTTTGTATTCATTTAATATCTTATTATGAAGTTCAAAAAGATCATGAAAATAGATTCCAATGTAGGAAAAATAGTGGGTTGAGTCAAAAGATGTCATTCAAATCAAGACCAAGAAAGTGAGGATCCCAAAATGATAAATTTTCCTTAACTAGGCATGATCACCATAGTGAAACTTTTGATCAAGTATCAAGAGAAGTATTCACAACTAGAATATAAAACTTTCCCAAAAATTTAATACAATGGTAATCAATGAAAAAGATTGACATTCACTTGGACCTGTTTGAGTGGAAATGATGCGTTATTCCAATATTGTCTTAGTCACTAATATTTAATAGAAAATGATGTACTCAAAAAAGATATTGTTAACTTGAGGATAAAAAAATATTGAATTTGTGCCTTACGTAGGGCCTTTTATTTAAACTTTCTAACCATTGGTGGGTGGGTAATATTATTAAAAATATATATAATACCAACAAAAAGATTGAATTAGGGCTAGTTGATTAATGTTATAAATTATAGTAAAGGACTAGATGATTTTGTTATAAATTTCTTGATTTCCTAATTACTTTATATTGTAAGCAATGCTACTATAAAGAATTTTTGTGTACTTACCATGACTATGGTGGATTCAAACACTATTTTCCAAGAAAATATCTATCAAGTAAAAGTTCATGAAGAATATTGTAAAATATATGCACATGTATTGGTGATTATTTCCATATTTCTTCATAGTTGAATACCTCAAACTCTTGCATCATATGTCATCATGGCTATGTGCATACTAGCTAGGCAACATATAGGTTCTATGCATTTAATCTAATTCAAATGAATTAGAATTATTCTAGCTACAAAATGGGATTATATATTTTACTTTATGCTCATATTTTATTATTTATATACATCTATTAGATTATGTAGGATAGATTGGAAAGTTTCAATCCATGTTTACAATATTTATCATGATTATAAAAATCCTTGTCATTATTGTTACCACATTATTGAATCCATGAATCTAATGAACACTTATTAATTAGTTGTATTTTCATATCAAATTCATTTATGTTGGTTTTCTAAGAAACTAGTCCACAAGATCATACCTATCACTTATCTAATTTTATTCTAAATGGGCCCCTTGAAATGGAATAGTTTCACATCAACTATTGTCTTATCCTACAAGTAAATAATTGGGAGTAGTATATCTTGGGGATATTTTTTCTTATTTTAGGAGAGGTTGGGTAGATTACATCATACCTAATTTTATGTGCTAAATAACCCATCAATAGATTGGTTTTATAAGGAGGGTCTGATATTTAAGATTCTTAAGACCTAGGATTGGTTGTTATTTGAAATTAATGTTTTAGTTTTATCATTAGTGAAACATTACCAACATTGATAAATTTCAAGATTAAAAGTTTTAAAATATAAATATTATCACTAGGACAAATTCCTTTGAGGGTGAATTTGAACTATCATACATTACCAAGAATAGAAAAACTAGATCTGACAAAGGGAAACCTAAGACTAGATATACTCATTAAATCAATAGTTATCTTAAAGATATATTTTATTTTGTAAATCCTTTTTATATCCATGTAAATCCATCAATGGTTATTGCTTGGCTTGGTGGTGGTAACTACACTGTGAAAATTTTAGGGGTTGCCCATGATTTTCCAAGGAATCCTAAAAATAATTGTCCAAAACATGTGCAAGGTGGGAATAAACTGTTGAAGAACACATTCATGCTTTCAATGATACTATCATAATGTATCAAGTTTAACTTAAGAGTGTTGATTTAAATTTTTTACCTTATTCCTTAAATTATTTTACCTATGGTTTGTATCTTGGCTTGCTACATGGATTCATTACCTCTTGGAATTATCTAATAATTTTATTTGTCAATTACTTTAGGGTACATTTGGATCCTACCATCTTGTATAATAACTTTTTTAATATCCATAGAGAAAAAAATGAACCAATGAGTATGTTTAACACCTATTTCCTTAAGTTTTACAAGATATTAAAATATCTCTATACTCAAATGAAGGTGTTTGTTATTCAAAAATTCTTAACATCATTAGATCAAATGACATCCATGTTTCTTATATGAACACAATATGATTTTTTCATCTTTTTATTTAGCCTATAATGAAGAAATTAATATTTAACAACAAATTATTCACAAGGATATGTTGTTAGTCCACTACCATCTTTAAGATACCTAGGAGCATACAACTAAATCCCAATGGTTAATCAAACACTTATGACTAATACAATAATGATGAACCAAATCCTAATATATTTGTATCCAAATCAAAGTATAAATTATAATCCAATTCCCTTCAATCAAATAATTCTAATTCAAGTTGTTACTCCAAATCAAATGTTTCCACAGCTAAGTAATTAACAATAAATTCTTATGCCTTACAACAACCCTATTATTGCACCCAACATGAAACTCACAAATAAAAGGTGGTGCCATCATTTTTAAAACAATCAAACATATCCCAATATAGATTATAATCTAGTAATACCACTTTATGTATCTATATTTTTGAATCATGTAGCTCTTGTAGACAACATAAATAAATAGAATGGTATATGGAATAATTAGAACACTAATTTATGTTTAGAGTTAAGAAACTTACAAAAAATAGTTATGCATTTGACCAATGATGCAGCTGAATTAAGAATATATGTACCATAGAATTAGATTACAACTAACCCTCCTCAGAATAGACATTTAAGTTTCCAAATGACTAATTTCAAATGTAATACAAGGCCTAATAATGGAAGTTTACCTACTCCCCTAGACAAAGTAAATTAGACCAATAAAAATGCTATAAATTTGGTTGATTTGGTCTTCCTCATTTAGTGTAAATTGAATGATAAAGTGCTTAATGATAAAACTAATTGTGTTTATTTTATGTTATTTTAAACATATTTCAAAAAGAAATGGAAAATTTAGAAATAGTCCCTATAACTAAAACTAACCAAGATTATGCTAGAACAAATCCAAGTACAAACTTAGCTTTATAAACCTATAAATTCCTTGGTGAGATTGAAAATGATCCCTAAAAAAAATTATATGGACTTCAAGGTTTTAATGAATTCTAAAAAGGAAATAATTAAATGTTAAAGAGAAAATTGCAAACATGTTTGACAACTACTAATTTGAATAACACTAAAGTTCAACTTCATGAAACATTGAATAACAATCAATTTATTCCAAAAATGGACTAACACATCATCACAATCAAATAACAATGTTAATCATTTACAAACGGATAAGACACTAAAACTAAAAAAACTTGGATACAACATTGTAGAAGATTTTAAAAAAATAAAGCTAACATATCCGTGTTTGAATTATTCCAAATGTCTCATAAAAAAAAAATGTTGTTAAAATATTTGTCTCCTAAAAAAGGAAGATATGTCAATAAAGTATCAAATGAACATGTTGTTGTTTATAAATAAAATATTTAAGCTCCTCATTTTCTTCTAATAATTCATATTTTTGGTAAAAACTTACAGATTTATTTTGTGGATTTAGGTGCTTCAGGAAATGTGATGCCATTTTTAGTTTTTTAAAAGCTAATATTAATTCCTTACAACTCAAAAATGAAGGTGGTGTAGCTAAAAAAATTACAAGTTAAATTGGTTGGTGAGTTGAATCATATTCACATGAAATTAGCTTCATATTTGAAGGGTACAATAGTTCATTGATATTAAGGTCATTGATATCCTTGATGCTTATGTTCTTGAGTACATAATGGTCTAGGACATTGAATGGATATATGGAAACTAATTTCTTCCATATGTGGATCCCATGGCATGGTATTCCAAATCAAATTAATATTGAGAGATAACCAAAAATAAAACATTTGGTCACTCAGTACAATAAGGCTAATGATATCTTGTATGAATAATTTGATATTGATGTTTATAATATTGTAAATAGATTGTATAAATATTGTTCACTAGTGTTGTTTCACATATTAAGTAAGAGATGATAAAAGATAATATCAATGGTATTAATGTTATTGATACAATAGTTATTTTAGATGAGGTAATTTTTGAAAACCTAAATGTTAACATTTATTTCATGCAATAAAAATAGAATTTCTAAGTATTTAGCTCATATATGATATTGATGAGTTAGAAACACTTGATAAATAAGATTTAATCTATGAAAGTGAGATTATATTATCATTTATTATTTTCCCTACTTCTAGACATCCACTTCCTCTTGAACATCAAGGAAATTACTATAGTACTTCATGCCTTGTAGTATTAAAAATAATAGAGACCTAGATAGGTCCTAATTCTAAACAAGATAATCCAAATGAAGATGAATATTTAAAAAGGATCAAGGCTAAAAATAAATCTACATTGAACAAAACTAATAATACTTTATGTAATAAAGAAATAACTAAGAGGGTATGTATGTGAAGAACATAATATTTATCTTCATGATATCAAGATTAGAAGTAATGACACTGACATTATTTTAAAATTCATATCTTAAGAACAAAAACAAACAAAGGACAAAAAGTTGTGGATATTAAAGTTTAATGGTTCTAAATCCAAATAAGGTTATGGTCTAGGAATTGAACTCATCAATCTAAAGAGGAAGTCTTATTTGGCTATATTTAGGTTATAGTTTGAATCTACTAATAATGTTAATGAATATGAAGCATTGATTCATGGACTTTAGTTTACTCTAAAGGATAAATTCAAACACCTAAAATCATTATCTTATTCAAAGCTTATGGTTAATCAATTTATAATTCACTATGCACATAACGACAAATATTTGTCAAGATACAATAATAAAATATGGAGTTTAATAAAATATTTTTATGCCTTTTACATATAAACATAAACTTGTAAAATTAATCACATAGAATATGTTTTATAAATAGTTAGAAGTACTTTATAACCAATTTATAATTCCTTTTCGAATATATTTTTAGTAGAGTTGATTTTCATTCCTTTGGTTCCAGATAATATCATAAATTTTAAATTGTTTAATTATGACTAACATATAATTGATTTTATAATTAAAAATAAGTGTTTGAATCTCAAATCTTTGATGAACCTAATAGATGTGACATTAAGATAGATGAAGTCATCTTGTACCTAAAAACAAACAACATCCCAATATGTATGGTCTCTTTCAAAATATTATTTAACATAGACTATCAACATGAAAGAGAGAAGGTAGCCCCTTCCAAAGGTATGATGCATGAGCCATGTAATATGGGTATTTTAAATGATTCAAATAAATTAATATTAGGCACAACTTCTACTAAAATAGAGAATAATGAACTTACACAAGCTTTAAAGGACTACAAGGACATGATAACTTAGAATTATAAAGACTTTAGTATATTTGAAACTTCAATTCTCAGTCATACAATTCTTCTCAATCTAAGAGTTAAGCCTTTTCATCAAAGATATAGGCCTATGAATCCTTTGTTATAAACTTTAATTATCAAGTACAAAAATTATTATTATCCAAGATTATATTTTCTATTGGACACTCTATGTGGGTGGCTAAACTTGTTCCCATATGGAAAAGAGTGGAAATATACACTTGTGTATAGATTTCATGAATCTAAATAAAGCTTCAGATAAAGATAACTACCCATTACCATAACTAGATGAATTTTTATAAAATATGAATGGTTCACAGAGGATGTCTTTTTTAAATCCATATTATAATAAATAGTTGGTGAACCATGAGGATAGAATAAAAATATATTTCACCACAAAATAGGGAATATTTACATACAAGATAATGTCATTTGGTCTAATCAATATTGGTGTTACATTTCAATGTGATATGGACATTGCATTTAACAGTTACATTGGTAAGTGTATTGTGATTTATATGGATATTTTAACTATCTTTTCAAATAAATAAACAATGTGAAATACTCAAGAATGGGTTTAACACTAAATGGTATCTCCTTGAACCCAAATAAATGTATGTTTAAATTCACTAAAGGCATGTTTTTGGGCCATGTTATTTTTAAAATAGGCATATCTATATATCTAGATCAGGTAGAGATAATTCTAAAAAAAGTTGCCTAGCAACAAAAAAGAGTTGAAATCATTATTTGGTAAGAGCAATTTTGTACATAAATTAATTTAATAGTTTATTGAGATAGTTAGAGAATTGAATAACTACTAAATAAATATTAAACAACATTGAATGAACTAGTGAATCACAAGCTACATTTTATAAAACCAATAATTAATTATGAACACCCCAATGGTAATTAGTCCAGATCATTAACAAACCTTATATATTTAATCCTTTTCCTTAAAACATTCAACTATTATTATTATAACATAAATAAAATAAGTTGGAGATGAGAATTCAATATCTTTTATAATTTCCCCACTCATATATGTATAACTCAAGTATTATACCATTGATAAAAAATCATTTACTTTAATTAAAATAGTAAAAAAAAATTAGACATTATATTTTGTGTTTACCATTGTACTTGATCTTGTTGTAAAGGCTATGTTGATGACAAATGAACTAGGTAAATGTAGAGGTAAGTGGATGACTATTTTACAAGAATTCAATTTATAAATCTAGCCAATGAAGATAGTTAGAGGTTAAGGACTGACTAAAATTATGGTTGATGTTGATTTTCAGATTATATGTCAACATTACACATCAGAGTCCATCACCAAAGTTAAGTGGTATCAGGACATAGCTAATTAATTATTGAATAAAAAAAAATTTAATCACTTTAATTCCACTCAAAGAAGATCATTAAACCTTAAGAGTACCAATTTCATGACAAAATCAGAGATTTTATATATAAATAATCATTATGGTATTTAACTAACATGTCTAAATAAATGTGAATCAATTGAAGTATTGAAATATTTCCATAAAGAATATGGAAATGGCCATGGTTTAGAGAATGCTACAACTCACCAAATCCTTCAGACAGGTTACTATTGTCCACATATTTTTAGTAATGCCCATAACATGTGAGGGATTATCATAGATGTCGAGTTGTAGAACATATAGAATCCTTCCCTGTTATGCCTTTGTAGTCTATTATTAAGGTTCAACCTTTTGGAAAGTGGGCAATGGAATTTTTTGGATCTATTAATGTTTATTCATTAGTTATACATAAGTTTATCATGATGACAATTGACTATTATACTTGTTGGACTAATGATCAAGCTTTCAAAAATTATACATGTGAAGCTGTAATCAAATTTCTTAAGGAGCATATCATCACCGAGTTTGGAATGTCATTTACATTGGTATATGATAATGGTACCAAATTATCATATTTACAATTCATAGATTAGGCATATAATAATAAATTAATCCTCCAGTACTCTTCTAATTATTATCTAGAAAGTAATGGTGTGGTTGAATCTACCAATAAGATTTTGCTTATTGTGATTAATAACTTTTTGGATAAAAATTCAAGGGATTGCCATAACATGTTGAAATTTTCACTTTGGCCTGATGAAATTAGTATTAAGACATCCCTAGGTACTTCTCCATTTCATTTAATGTAGGGTCAAGAGTCAATTTTCCATATGCATTTGAAAATCCCTTCCTTACAATATATGATGGATTATTTTGAGAATTATGACAAGATTGAAGCTAGGCTCATAAACCTAATATAATTAGAAGAAACAAGAGATGAATCCTTAGTACACTTTATTAAACATCAAAGAGTTATTAGGATATGGTTTGACAAGAGATCCAAAGTGAAAGCCTTTAGAATTATTAATCTTCTATTGTTATAGGACAAGGATAATGAGAAGAAGGTAAAGCATAGTATTTTTTATGCCCTTTGGTTGGGTCCATTCCAAATTTATGATATTTTAGGTGATAATGATTCTAGGATAAAGAGTTTTATTAGTGAGGTAACCCATTACCTATGAATGGGCAATTCCTAAACCACTCTTTCCAAGCATGATTTAGTTTCTTGTAGCTTTGTACATAGTTTTATGATTTTATCTTTTTTGTTGTTTACATTTTTTTTTTTTTTTTTTTGTGTTTCTCATAAATAGTTATTTATTGGTCTATCCTCAACCTTTTTATTAATTTTAGTCATGTCTTGTCTTATTTCAAGTGGTACAGGCAGCTCACATAAGTGAAAAGGATATGTTAGCAATAAAACTCAATAACATTTTGTTTCTTAAATATTCTACCTATTTTATTATGTAGGATTATGTTTATAAATCTAGTTTCAAAGACTTGGAATATTTTATATGTTGGATCTATTCATGTTTTGATGTGTTAGGGTAAATTTTTTGTATTATAAAATATATTCTCTTGAAACCATACATAAAACACCACTTAAATTTATTTCTGAATTTGGGTAGATAAAATTATTGCAGCCAAATCTAGACTGAAAAATATATAATTTTACCCTACAATTGTCATGGTAATCTCTAACCTAGTATTAATATAATGTGTGTGTGTGTGTGTGTGTGTGTGTGTGTGTGTGTGTGTGTGTGTGAGAGAGAGAGAGAGAGAGAGAGAGAGAGAGAGAGAGAGAGAGAGAGAGAGAGAGAGAGAGAGAGAGAGAGAGAGAGAGAGAGAGAGAGAGAGAGAGAGAATCTATTATCTAAAATACTCAATTTATAGGTGAATCAAGTAACCTATACCTAGGCTAGTAGAAGAGAAATGCCTTGAGTGGAATCAAAGATAACTCCTTTGAAGGTATGGACACCTGGATGGAAGTGGAGTAATGTCTAGGTATTCCTCATAGGTAAAAAAACACTAGCTTTATGGTCTCAAATGTAGTAACTAGTGTTTGAAAAATATAGAAAAGGGAATGAAAGCATTTACACACATTAGTCAGTATAAATAACTATTTGTATTCTAAAACCATTACCTTATTGTCCTTTCATGATTTTTTCCATGTTTTATGCATTTTTTTAAGACAAATATTCTAGGTTAATAAACACTTTTCTTTGTTTCAAAACAAATAGGAGTATTTTCTGTTAGACTCACCAATTATTATGGATTTCACAACATACCCTAATGCCATCTTAGGAAATTCGGAAACCTCTTTATTTTTGATTCGGATTCTGATGTTTTATTTGATCAAGTCTATGTCTTGGATGTATATTAGTTATTTACATGGTTTAAAAAGGATCCTTAATAAGTTTCACCTTTTATATTATATTGAATTTACTCTTTGAACTGAATTTGAACTTAAAATGCCTATTACATGCACTTAGTCTATAATTTTTTATTTGAGAATTCATTTGTGAAACTATTTTAATTTTTTTAAATATGATAAATCTCGATCTATTTCAGATTATGTTTTAAACTACATTGAAGTATCCATTTCTAGATCATTTCCCTTCAAGTTTACATAGATTATTTGACTATTATAGAGTTTTTTTTTTGGTTTTCCTTGATCTATAAAATTGACTATTATGTAGATTCTTAAATAATGATATATTTTTGGCATTGAAATATAAAATTGACTACATTTTCTTCATGGACTAGTTTTCATTTACTTTTTCATTAGTCTATTTTTGATTAATTTTTAAAATTGAAATCAAATACTTATGTTGTTCTCCCATGAGCCAATGGTCCCCTGTCTTACCTATGAGTTTCAAAATAAGTGAAGAGTGGACACTTATCATTCACACACATTATCAGGCCTATTTTTCCTTATCCACTATACTTGGATATTTTAGGTAAGTAGGATCGTGTTTCCTGGCACAATCCCATGTCCTTGCCTACCCAGGCCCTTTTGGATTTATTTAACTAACCATAGACCTTATGAGCAACTGATATGTTGATAAGTGTTAAGATCCTAGTTACTAAATTCATTATAGATTTTACATCTACAATAATACCCCTTCAACCTTCTAGATAGACAAGATCATTTAATGTGATGTGATCCTACTTCATTGCATCCTTGTGACTCTCTGTATGTTTTTAGCCAATAGTATACCTCCTAGATGCCTAAAATCATTTCATGTGGTAGACCATGTTTACTTGCTTACCTAATATGGTCCATATGGTGTCAAATCCTTCATGGGGACTCAAATGAGTAATATTTAGATAAGCATTAGGATATCATTCCATCAAGATCATACAAGTCAAAAACCCAAGTATACATTAAATTAGGACCCAAATGAGTGAATAGATGATGCATGGCATGGATTTCAAATTAGATGATATATTGGAATACATGATAGTATCACATCTACTTAATTTTTTGGGAATTTAACTTGTTAAGATCATCACAAAACTAGTATGACTTTTTCCCTTTAGGACTACTATTTTAATTTGATTAAATATTTCAATTTTGAGTCTAATTTATTCCTTAAAAGATTTGAAATTAATTGTGGTTCACATATTATTTGATTTTAAGTTTTATTTATTCATATTTTAGGTGGATTAAATCTATTGTGTCATTGATAAAATCCCCCTTTTAGTTTTTGATTTTAATGGATTTTCATCCTTTGCTTTCTAGCTTTGCCTTAGCTATTTTTAGTTAACATTAAGAAATTCAAAGTTTAAATGGCTAGTTTATATATTTAAAAACTAACTAGTAATTTATTATAAATTTTAACATCTATATTTCTATCTTACAGATTTATATTCATTGATATGATACTTCTTATTATGATCTCAAAGATTCAGTACTCAGGAACACTTTGGACAAAGAACTCACCCTTTGATCCTATGGGTGCCCAAGATAACACTAAGTGGAATAATCCCACTTTCCCAAGCCCTAATGGTGATTGATACATAGTGATAAAGAAGTAGATCATCTAGGTTAATGGGATGATACCAACTTGAATCATCTCACTTCCACATGCCCAAGTTCAAGTAGGAACAATATGGCAAGGCTGAGATCAAGTGAGTCTTAGAGATGATGCCATGTGGTATAATATCAAGAATATAGGGTAGACAAGACATGGAACAATGATTGAGAACTTGTGGAACACAATGTGAGTGAATTATTTCCTCTTATCAAGATATTTATACACCATGGTCTAAGGAAAATTTAAGATGCAGGGAGCCTCAACACTATGAGTTAGTGATAAGTTGACACATGGTATAATCTTAGCATATCATGGATATGTTGGATTTATCAAATTGGAAATAAGCGGAAAAATTGATATAACTTTACAAATAATATATATGTACCACCACAAATAGACTTAGAAGCTAAACTTGGCACTTGTCTTGCCCATCAACATCTAGAAATTGGACTATGAGTCCAATTAGATCTATGTAGTCATTTAATATCTTATTTTCTAGTGCAAAAAATATCAGGGAATAAATTCCAAGGTAGGATAGATAGTTTTTTGAGTAAAATGATTCCATCTGAATCAAGATCAAATAAGTGAGGATAATAAATGGAAAAAATTGCCTTCACCAGGTATGATCATTATAGTGAAGTGTTTGATCAACTATCAAGAGAAGTATTAATAGTTGGAAGATAATAATTGATCAAATATTTAATACAATTGATCAAAATTACTAAGTTTAAATTGGGCCTATATATTTTGAAATGATGCATTAGTCCAATGTTATCATGTTGCCAATATTTAATAGAAAATGGTGTAATCAAAATAGATGTTGTTACCTTGAATATAAGCACACATCGAATGTGTGCCTTAGTTGGAACCTTTTATTTAATGTTTTAAACCACCTAGTGGGTAGGTAATATTATTAAAAGTATATATAATACCAAAAATAAGATTGAATTAGGGACTGGTTGATTAGTTTTAGAAATTATAGCAAAGGACCAAATGTTTTTGTTATGAAATTTATTATTTTCCTAATTAGTTTTTCATCTAAGTAATGTTGTTATGACATGTTTTTCTATACTTCCCCTAACTATGGTACATTAATACAAAGTATCTCAAGTAAATATATATCAATTAAAAGTTTATGAATACTATTATTCAATATTTTTGTATGTATATGGTAATTTTTACCATATTTATTCGTATTGAATACCTCAAACTCTCATCATCATATGTGTTCATAATTTTATATATACTATCCAGGAAACATATTGAATCCATGGTGTTCATCTATGTTAAATGAATAATACTTTTTTTCTAGGTATAAAATAATCTTACATATTTCTCTTTACCCTCATATGTTACTCTTATTTATACATATGTTAGAGTAGGTAGACTAGATATAAAAGTTTTAATCCATGTTTACATACTTTATCCTTATTGTAGAAAACATTGTCATTATTTTTAATGCCCTATTCAATCCATGAATGTAATGAACACTTATTAGTCAATTCTATTTTCATATCAAATTCATTTGTGTTGATTATCTAACTAATCTAGAGGACCATACCTTTCATTTATTTGAAAATATTTTAAATGTCCCTACTAAGTTACCCTACAATTAATACCTATTAGCAATAGACCTTGTGGATATTTTGTCTTCATCAGGAGAGGTTAGATGGATTCCAACCTACCTAAGTTGATATTTTTTTCCATTGTACTTGATCATATTGTAAAGGTAATGTTGATGTTAAATGAGTTCAGTGAACATAGAGGTAGGTAGATGACTATTTTACAGGAATTTGATTTATAAATCCATCCAATGAAGATATTAAGAGGTCAAGGATTGAGTAAAAGGATGGATTAAGTTGATTCTTAGATTTTATGTCAACACTACATAGTGTAGTATATTACTAATGATGAGTGGTATCAACACATATTTTATTACTTATTAAATAAAAATTCTCCCAATAACTTTAATTCCACTTAAAAGAAACATTACACCCGAATAAAAACAAGTTAATGATAAAATAAGGGATTTTATATAGAAATAATCATGAGGGTATTTACCCAATATATCTAAATAAAGGTGAATCAATTCAAGTATTGAAATATTTTCATGAAAAGTATGAAAATGGCCATGGTTCAAGGAATGTTATAGCTCATCAAACCCTTTGGGGAGGTTACTATTTTCAACATATTTTCAAAGATAGTCATATAAATGTGAGGCATTGTCATGCATGTTAAGTTATAGCACACATAAAACACCTCCATACTATGCTCCTATAACCTATTATTGAGGTTTGGAATTTTGGAAAGTGGGCACTAGAGTTTGTTGGATATATCAATGATCCTTGATTAGTTATACATAAGTTTATCTTGACATCAATTGACTATTTTACTTGTTGGACTGAAGATCATGATTTTAAAAAAATCACAATTGAAGTGGTACTTAACTTTTTTTATTGAGTATATCATCACCAGGTTTAGAATGTCATTTTTTTTGGTATGTGATACCGGTACTGCATTTGGATATTTGTAATTCATAGAGTGGGAATATAATAATAATAAGTTAATCCTTAAATATTCTTCTAACTATTAGCCATAAGGTAAAGGTGTGGCTAAATCTACAAATAATAATTTGTTTTTTTTAATTAAAAAAAATTGGATAAGAATCCTAGGAATTGTCATAACATGTTGAAATTTTAAGTTTGTTCTGAGATCATTAGATTCCAATCATCCCTAGGCACTTATCAATCTCATTTAGTGTAAGGTCTAGATCCATTTCTCCTTGTGCATTTTAAAATCCCTACCTTAAAATTCATGATAGATTATATTGATAATGACGATAAGATTAAAGTTAGGCTCCTAAACCTAATATAATTATAATAAAAAAGAGATGTCACCTTATTACACTTTATAAAACATCAAGGAGTTTTTAATATATGGTTTGATAAGAGAGACAAATTAAAAGCCTTTATAATTTTTGATTTTGTCATATTATGGGATAAGTCTCATGAGAAGAAGGGATAACATAGAAAATTTTATGCCTTTTGGTTGGGTCCATTTCAAATTTATGAGATTTTAGGTTAGAATTCTTTTAAGCTAAAAATTTTTAATGGTGAGGATATCCTAGTACCTATTAATAGGAAATTACTCAAGTACTATTTCCAAGCATGAATAATCCTCTTGTAGCTTTTTATATAGTATTTTTATTTCTTCTTTTTGTTGTCTTGGTATTTTTTGTTGTTTTCTTTGTTTGTATTTATTTTACATAATCAGCTATTGGTATGTGCTAAAACTTTGTCTTAATTTTGGTCTCGTCTGTGCTCCTAAGTTAGGTGGTACATATAGATCATAGATGAGAAAAGGACATGTTGATAAGAAATCTCAATAACATTTTTTTGTTTAAATATTCTACTTATTTTATTATCTAATATTATTTTTATGAATTTGGTTTTAAAGACTTGTAATGTTGCATATGCTGTGTCTATTCATGTTTTGATGAGTCAGGGTAAATTGTTTGACTTTTGAAATACATTCTCTTAAAACATTACATAAAACAAACTTAAATTAATTTCTAGATTTTCTTAGATAAAATTATTACAACCAAGATATAGAATGAAAAATGCATAATTTTATCCTATGTTTTCCATGGTGATCCCTAATCTAGTATTGAGATGATAAAAAAATCAAGAAATAAAATAAAAGCTATTATCAAAAATACTCAATTTATAAGTCATTAAAGTAACCTCTACTAGTTTTATGGATGCCCAGATGGTAGTAGATCATGGCTTTGAATAGTATTAGAGACCACTCCATCAAGGCTATGGATGCTTGACTAGTAGTAGAAAAATTTATAGGTACTCATCCTAAGTAAATTTCACTAGCTTTATGGTTTGAACTTTAGTAATTAGTCCCTTAGAATTATATAAAATGAAATGAAAGAATTTGCAAACATTGGTCAATGAGAATATCTGATTTTGTTCTAAAACAATTTGATTCTTGTCATTTGATGAGTTTTTCTATGTTTTATGTATTTTATTTTGCTAGATATTCTATGTTCATAAAAAAATTTCTTTTTTTCAAAATACACAAAAGTATTTTCCATTAGAGTCTTCATTTTTTATTGCTTGCACAACACACCCTAATTTCACCTTGAGAAATTAGGGAACCTCTTTGTTTTTTATTTGGATCCTGATCATTACTTTGATCAATTCTATGCTTTAGCTCTATACCATTTGTTGACATGATTCGAAAAGGGTCCTTGACAAGTTGTACCTTTGATATTGTATTGAATTTACTCTTTGAACTGAGTCTAAACTTAAAATTCCTATTAAATGCACTTAGTATAGAATATTTATTTTTTTAATTCATTGGTGAAACTATTTGATTTTTGTAAAATCTAAAAAGTTTTGGTCTATTTTGGATTATATTCTAAATTTCATTGATGTTTCCATTACTAGATCATTTTTCCTTCAAGTTTATATATATTATCTAACTATTGTAAAGCCTTTGAGTTGTTTGGTCAAATATTGTTTGAATTTATTTTAATTTATTGATCATGTTCATTTGATTAACTTATAAAAATCAATTTCATAGTGGATTGTTAGATTAAATTAACTATAAGTGTTGATCAAATGAGACCATGTTATCTACTTATTCATCTCTATTTATTTTCTTTAGTTCCATTTGAGTTAACTTGAGTAGCATTTTTTAGGTTTTTCATGTCCTTTTCCTTTAGCAATATGGTATACATACATACATACATACATACATACATACATACATACATACATACATACATACATACATACATACATATATATATATATATATATATATATATATATATATATATATATATATATACTCCTTATCAAAGTAAAGTGTCTAGTATTCTTCATATTCTCATTTTAAAACTTGATTTACTAAATAATGGTATAGTATAGGCTTCAAACTATAATTTGACTGTGTTTTCTTCACGGACTAGTTTTCTTTTGCCTTTGAATTAGTCTATTTTTCTCAATGTTTAATTTTAAATTATTTGGATATGTTATTCTACTTAAGCCAATTGTCACCTATCTTCCCTACAAGTCCTTGAGCAAGTGAGGATTGGCCATTTATCACTTACACTATTTCTTATGCCTCTTTTACCTTAGTCATTTAACTTGGATATTCTATGTAAGTGATATCATATCATGTAGCAAAATCTCACATCCCCACTTCCCTAATTATTTTTAGGCTTCTTCAACTAACCATAGACCTACTGAGAAACTAGGATGTTGACAAGTGTCATGATCTTGGTTACTTGCTTCATTGTGTCTTCTAGATATGTAAACC
>JARHVA010002222.1:25000-30000 GCA_037957365.1 Torreya grandis | reverse complement strand
TAGGTGACATTAAGAATCCTAACTTGTAGATAATTGACACTACTAAATATGTTATTTAAAATAATGAAAGCATACTTGATCAATTAGACGATGAAGAGGAATAAGTAAGACATGATACTAAATCCCCTTATAATAGAATAAGAAGGATCAACTAGTTTCCCAAGTTATTGGAGATGTGAATGCTAGTTTTTAGACTATTAGGAGAAAATTGATCAATCATAATAAAAAAGACATAACTTTATTATCCAAGATTGAACCTAAAAATTTCATAAAAGATATCAAAGATGATAATTGGACATTTTACATATAGGAGGAATTTGATCAAATAGTAAAAAATGAAACATGGGATTTGGTTCCTAGGCCAAAAGATTAAAATGAGATAGGAACTAAGTGGGTTTTCAGGAACAAGATGAATGAGAAATGAGAGGTCATAATAAATAAGGCTAGACTGGTATGTAAAGGATATGCTTAAGTTGAAGGGATATATTTTCATGTGACATTTGCTCTTGTGGAAAGAATGGAAGTAATTAGACTCTTTTTGTCATATGTAAGCTTCAAAGGTTTCAAAGTTTATCAAATGGATGTGAAATATGCTTTCTTTAATGGAAAATTAGATGAAGAAGTTTATATTGAGCCACCTAAAGGTTTTTTAATTATAACTAATCAAGACTATGTTTAAAAAGTAAAGAAGGATTTATTTGGTCTTAAATAAGTTCCTAGAGCTTGGTATGACAGATTAGACAAATATCTATTGAACCAAGGATTCAATAGAGGGATAGTTGATAGTAATTTATATATCAAGATATATGGAACTCATCAACTACTACTATAAGTCTATATTGATGACATAATATTTGGTTCTAATAATGACAACATGAGTAGAGATTTTCTAGATGATATGAGGACTGAATTTGAAATGTCAATGTTAAGATAACTTTATTTCTTCTTAAGATTACAAATTAACCAAATTAATGAAGGAATATTCATTTCATATAATAAATATATCAAATATATACTAACAAACTTTGACATGTATTTTAAGCCAATGAGTAGTCCAATGATCACTAGATGCAAGTTGAGTAAACAAGATGACTCACCAAAATTTTATAAAAAAATTTATAGATCCATAATTGGAAGTATCTCATACACTAATACTTCTAGGCCTAATATCATACAAGTAGTGAGCCTTGTAGGAAGGTTTCAATCTAATCCTAGAGATTCTCACTTGAAAGTAGTCAAAATTATCTTAAAATATTTTAAGATCACAATAGGGTATGGTTTATGGTAGCCAGGAGTAAATAATTTAATCTAAATACTTACACTAATGTAGATTGGGTAGGATATGTAGATGATAGGAGGAGTACCAGTGGCGGTGTCTTCTTCATGGGTGGATGCTTGGTGTCTGAGCTAAGCAAGAAATAATCCTCTGTATCTCTATCAACTACAAAAGTTGAGTATATAGTTGTGTCTTCCTATTGTACTTAGGGAATGCCGATGAAACAAACCTTGGAAGATTATAATGTAAGATAAAAGACCTTGTCCTATTTATTATGACAATACTAGTCTAATTAATATCACTAATATTTTTGTTATGCACTAAAAATTAAACACATTCTTATTAGGTATCATTTATTAAGAAAAAGATTAAGTGATCAAATTGTTAAATTGGAATATGTGTCTATGAAAGAATAACTTGTAGACATTATGACTAAACCATTGCCAAAGGCCACATTTGAGTATCCAAGACAAAGCTTGGGAGTCATCTCCTCCTTATATATGAATCATTAAATGGTAATTTGAGTAGATGAAAATGTGTTGCAATATGATTGATATCATGAATAAGGTCTTAGAGTTATATAAATGATAAGTTTAGTATGTCATGAAGTTCATAAGGTTCTAAAGTTGAGATGGTTCCATGAGAGTTCTTTGAAAAGGTTCTAAACCATGATGGCTTGTAGAAGATAAAAGGAAATTATTTTGTTGCTATGAAATCCATGTGAGAGTCTTTTTTATGTCTACTTCATATTTTTAAGTTGACCTAATAAATATATGAGATATTTTGGTGGTTTCATAAGTATATTGACCATGTGTGAACAGTGTTTGAAGTGTTGTTGGCAAACCTAGTGCATTGAGAAGACTTACTGAAGATATTTTTTTAGATAGAGTACGCAGTTAGGGAGAGCTAACTCAGATAGTTTGAGAGGCTTGAAGATATGTGAATAATTTAAGGGTGAGTCCCTCTTAATGTTTTCAAGGTCCTCAGGATCATAAGATGAGCCCACTTTATCATTGTGTCAAAGGGGGAGAAAGTGCTTAAAGAGAGTGATAGAGTCTAAGCATAAGCTTTGTATTGGTGTTTGACATCAATGACAAAGGGGGAGATTGTTGTAATTTTGTCAAGAATGTCTCCAAGGTGACCAAGAATGTCGATGAGGTATCATGTGTGCTAGATTGATAATGACAAAGTGTGCTTCAATGAGATTTAGTGTTCCTACATGGTCCTTTAGTGTTTGATTTAGTGAGGCAATTGATGGATGTTATTGATAGTGTGGACATATTTTATAGACACTATGAGGAGATATGAATGCTTGGAATGCTTATAGAAGTTAATGGAATTAATTAGAATAGTCATATGAAGGTCTAGGTTCAAGTAGTCATCTTGGTAGATAAGGGTGAGTATGCAGTTTAATGATGTCATATTTCACACATGTGAAGGTTACAAGAGAATATTGATATATGGATCGATTCCCATATGAAAGGTGATCATGAATTTTGAATTTTTGGTCTGGACATGATGTATAGCAAAAGTTATGGTAGTACAAATTTGGTTTCTAGAAGATTCTACAAGTTTCTATACTGAGATTTTAAACAAGTGATGAATATATATGATGATAAATTAATATTATTAGATAGCGATCCAATGGTGTGCATGAATTAAATATGTTAAAGGTTCCTGAGATTGCATGCACTAGTGAATTGTGTCTCAATCATGATGATTTGACCAAAGATCAATAGCATGTAGATGTTCATTTAAATGGAGATTGATGGTGTCATTTGATTTAAATAATTCAAATGCATAGAAGGAACGTGGGGCTATCAAGTGGAATGATATTAGAAGAAAGGATAAAATATCAATGAGGAGTTTTAAAGAGTTAAATTTATGAAGCTCACAAGGATATTGATGAAGTAGATTTGTTCAAAGTTTTTAGGGGACATGAGATGATGACAAGTGTCATATGTTTTGTATCTACAAAGTGACCATTGGAATTTGAATATTCAAATTAACAAAGGAAAAAATAGTCTATATTGTTTGATACATAATGTTTGATATATGTAGAATTTGATAATTATGTAAAAGGAAAATTTGTATATAATATTAAGGGTATCTAAAAAAATTGGTTTAGAGGTTTGACTATATGTACAAATCAATTTATTGCATATGAAAATTAACTATTCATTCAATCATAGTGTTCATGTGTACAAAATATTATTTAAGCAATTTATACTTTAGCAGAAGAGTGGTTTCATAGGAGTAATCACTTGAAGACGTCATAAGGTTCATGTAGAGTGAACCTATACATTTAAATTTTTTATTTTGTTCTTAGTTTTCTTGATGAAGTGCTAAAGGGTTAATAGGTCTCCATGAGACATATAAGGGCTATTAAGAACTAATTAAAAGACATAGATGCTTAAGTGTGACCCATAGATGCTATGGCTAACCTATGAGGATGGTATTTAGCTATGTGTTAACATGATAGAAGTATTAAGGGTTAAGACAAGTTTTATGGCTGGCCTCGATGTTGATATTCATGAAGACTCTATAAAATTGAAGACCAAGGTAATGGTTTCTAGACTTGATGATAATGTGTTAAGTGAGAAGAAAAGATAAAGATGAAGGAAAGATATCAGAGGGAGTGTGCTCAATTGATGGACTAAAGTACAAAGCAAATTGAGGATTACTGAAAAAGCCTAGAATGATCCAAAAGGGGTGTTTCGATGCATTGATTATATGATCAAGTTTGATTATATGTGATGATTTGAAAGAGAGGTCTTTTACATTGTTTATCTAATCAGATTGATATGCAATTAGAGCTCTAAAATTATTTATTTCATAAGAGGTTGTGTGGGTACTCAACATCTAGAATAAGTAGGTGCTTGTTCATACTTAGGGGTGGGTACTCCTTATGAATTGGGTGCTTCACTAAAATTTCTCATGTTTGTGATCATTTTATAGGACAAATAGTCCATGTGTTTTAAGGCTTGAGTGTGGGTTTTATTCCCTATGAGGGTTTCCCATAAAATTCATGTGTTGTGTGTTTGATTTTACATTATCTTTCTTATTCATTATTATGAATAACTTGTATGCTTTATTAATTCTTGTGGTCATTGATTAAGATATTTAAAGGATTACAATTGAAGTTTGAAATATCTTGCATCACTGATTCACCCCCCAGTGATTGTACCTCCAACACTAAACATTGTTTTTTAGAAAAACACATATCAATTGAAAGGTTATGAAGGATATTCTCCAATATATGAACATTTATATGGTGATTTTGTTCATATTTATTCATGGATGAAGAACTTAGACTCTTACAACATCTGTGTTCATAGTTGTATGCATACTGGCTAAGAACTGGTCTAGTACCATCGAGTTCATCTAATTAAAATGAATCATAATTTTTCTACCTATAATATAGGCTTACATCTTTCTATATACCTTCATATTTTTCTCATTTTTTTACATCTATTAAATTAGGTGGAATAGATTTGAAATTTGAAATCCATATTTATAATATTTATCCTAATTACAAAAAACCTTGTCATTATTGTCAATAAACTGTTGAATCCATGAATGTAATAAAATATTTTTAATAATTTGTATGTTCATATCAAATGTATTTATATTTATTGTCTAATCAACTCATCCATATGACCATACTTATCATTTATCAAAATTTATTATAAATGAGGCACTTTAAATGAAATAGATTCACATC
>JARHVA010002222.1:0-20000 GCA_037957365.1 Torreya grandis | reverse complement strand
TTGTTATGTTGAACAAGTCCATAGAATAATATTGAACATCTTGGAGCATAAAATGGGCATTTCATATGAGTGTTAGGTCATCAACATAAAGGACAAATAACAAAATTTCATCCTATTTATTTTTAATGTATAATGTAGGGTTTGAAGGGTACTAGTTAAAACTATAAATAAATAAGAAATTGTCTATTATCACATACCAAGATTTGGGAACTAGTTTTAGACCATAAAAGGAATGTGTTAGCCTTGATAAAGGCGAAGAATCATATACAATTCTTAGGATCTGACTGACCCATTTAAATTTCTTCTTAAGTATCACCATGCAAAAACACAATCTTCAAATCCATCTAAAATGCAAACTATTTATGTTATGTAATGAGAAACATTATAAGGTGAATGGAGTACATATTTGAAACATGGGAAAATGTTGAAGAGAAATCAATACATTAACAATATGAACACCCTTAGCCACTAGATGAGACTTATATATAAATTGATCCATAAACAATAATATTTATCCTATAAGCCAACTTACTATGTAGAAATTTTATTTCCTTAAGAGTAGGCATGGAATAACAAGTGTTATTCTTTAATATATAACAATACTATGTTTCCATTGCATTGTACCACTTAGGTACATATTTCCACATCCTTAAAATTCCATGGATCATCTAAAATATGATTACTCAAAATAATTATGATAGATGTATGGGAATGGTTTGGAAAAGGTCAAAACAATTAAATACTAAATGACAAACCATCTATATAATAATGTGGTACCACTTGGAAAAATAGTAGTGAACAAGAGGTGGAGATAATAGTGTAAGAATAAAATTAAGAACATCATAATGATGAATAAGTAATGAATCATAAAAATTAGATGAAAAATTAGGATTGAGGGATGTCAAAATTGTAAATGTAGGCTTCATTGGGGTGAAGCTCTTAGAAACATTGAAATCCCACTAAAACAAATTGTTATGTGTGACTAGGTCAAATAGGTGATAAGCTTTTAAATATCAAATAAAAAAATTAATGGTAGGATATTCCTCTCCATTTATTTTCACTTATCGTCTAAATCAAATACCCTAGCTTCAAACTTTTAATGCAAATATGTCAATATTGATAGATAAGTGCATGGAACTATGGGGCCAAAAGTGGGTCTTAAGTGGACATTTTTAATCTTGAAAATAAGAAAATTCAACTTGTAAAAAATGTTTGATATGCCTATAATAAAAATTTGAAGATTTTATAAAAACACAAATTTTAGCATTTCGAGTCTATATTATAAACTATTATTATTATTTTATATTCTTAAAGCATAAATAGATCAAATAACTAAAAATTAAATAAGTACTCTTGTTTTATAATAAATCATAGTAGATAGCCAAAAATGTGCCCCCACATTTTTTGAGCATTATTTAATATTTTATGAAACCCTTTGTTTAAATGTTAGATAAGATCATCTAGTTTGCAACCTATATATTTTTAAACTTTCTATTAAATTCATATATTTTGTAATTATACAAGTAAATAGACCATGATAATGATAAACAATGGATAGTTGATTGTGTGTCTTTATCTAACCACATAAAAAAACTTAGAAACTGATCTTCTCTTTGAATATGTGTAGAATTAGGCCTATTTTTCAACCCTAAAATATTTTTTCAATCTTGATGAAGCAAATAAAATAAACATAAATAAAGATATACATGTATAACTCATCAAAGAAATTTACATAAAAAATTATATTTTTAAAAAAGGGTTGTGAATCGAAATCCTTATAATGTATCTTAGCTATTAAAGTAATTTAATATTATCAACAATGAGAAATTTTTTATAACTTTAGATAGGTTCATAAAAAGATAAATTCATGTGTGAGATAATTCTCATGGATTTATGTCATGTGCTACTTGGGAAAACTTGGAAGTTTGATAGAAAAGGGCAACATGATGACTACATGAACACCTATACATTGGTGAAATATGAAAGAAAATAATATATAAATACTTAAAAAATAGAAGTGAATAAGTGTAAAGTTGTATAATGATTTTAATGGCTTCAAGGTAGTGATTCCTAAAAAAAATAAAAAAAAGAGAAACCATTGTATGCTTTTATCCCTAGTAATGTATAATTTGTGAACACATGAAAATAAGAATCACTTCCATATGAAGTACAATAGATGTTAACTAAGTATTAAAAGATAATTTAATTTAATGTACCATCTAGGTTTCCACCCATAAGAAGTATAATTCATCACATGGATCTAATTCTAGGATCCAATTTTCCAAAAAAGTAATATATAGATTAACACCTAAGGAGAATGTAGAGGTGCAAAAAAACAATTATAAGATTCATTAGAAAATGCATTGATAATAAATATTTTGAACATATGTGCAATTATGATAGCATTATCACTATATAAAGGTGGGGAATAGAGGATATGCATAGATTTTAGAACCATAAAAACTATAAATATCAAACGTATATTATCACTAACACATACAGATGACTACATGGATTATTTCTTGGAGTGAGACACTTCAAAAATATTAAATTTAAGAATGGATATCACAAAACATTTATCAATAAAGGTAATACATGGAATACTACATTCAAAACATAAGAATGATTATACGAGAAGATGATCATTCCATTTGGGCTACCTAATTTGTTGAGTACATTCATGAGACTCATGAATGAAAAGGTAAAAATGTTCCTTGGTATTATCTTTTTATACTTGGATGACATTTTAACTTTTAGCAAGTTGAATGTAGAAAACTTTCAATATTTGAGATAAATGTTAAATTAGTTATGAGAAGAAAAGGTATTGGTTGATTTGATGAGATTCATCTTCATAAAGGATGAGGTGATATACTTGAGAATTTATTTTATTTTATTTCTACATAAGTTTTAAATATGGATCTAGAGAAGGTGAGATTTAGCCTTGACTGATCATCACCTAAACAAATCTTTGAAGTGAACAAAGTTTATGAATTGGATTTTTTTTACAAGAAATTAATTCAAAACTTCACTAGGACAAGCACATTAATCATAGAAGAAATGTGAGGTGATAGAAGATAATTTATCTAGACAACTAAATTAGAACATAATTTATAGAGCTAGAAGAAGAAAATGATTGAAAAAAAATATTATCATTTATTGATTTCAACAAAGTAATTTAGGTTATTTTTTATGCAAATGGTGTAACCATATTAACTGCTATGAGTCAAATAGGTATGATTAGTTATTACTTTAGTGAAAAAATGAATGATGCAAAGATAAAGAATTAAGTTTATGATTAGGAGTTCTATGTCATATCACAAGTGCTCATGAAGTGGAGGAATTACTTATTATCTAAGGATTTTTTTATATACAGAGACTATAAAACACCACAATTCATCACTAGTCAAGGTAAGATAAACCTAATACATATGAAATGGGTTGAGTTTTTATAAATTTAATATATTTTTTGAAGCATAGGAGAGAAAAATATAATAGATTCAAAGATGTGCTTAGTATAATGTGTGTCTAGTTGTATGATATTCTAGTGGAAGTCATAAAATTTGAGTCTATAAAGGAATAATGTGCAAAAAATTAAGTTTTATAGGATGCATGTATAACATAGATAAAAAAATTGAGTGTGGATATAACACCATGATTAAACTATTACATGAAGAGGGATTATTGATAAAAGGAAAAGCATTGTGGTTACCTAGAGTTTCAATGAATAAACTTTTGATCAAAGAAAAACATATTAATGGACTAATACATCAGTTATGTAATGAAAAAACTTTTACATAGCTATACAAGAATTAATTTTTTTCCTAATATGAGTGTGGATGTGTTTAAGCACATTCAAGAGCGTAGAATTTTCCTTTTGGAAAAAGGAATAAGTCAAAACACATGCTTTTATCAACCAATGCCAATCCTAAAGAGACCATGGGAACATAGTAGCTTGGACTTTGTTTCAGTATTTATTAAAATGTATAAAGCACATGATACTAATTTTGTTATTATAGATAGATTATCGAAAATGGTACATTTTTTTACATGAAATAAAACTAATGGTGCTTCATATATAAATAACTTTGTTTAGGGAAGTTGTGAGATTGTATAGATTTTTTCATAAAATAATATCCATTAAGGGTATAAATTTTTATATACATTTTAAGACATCATTGTGAAATAAGTTGAACACTAAGATAAATTTCATTTAATCCTATCACCTTCAAATAGATGAAAATATGGAGGTATTCAATGAAAATCTCAGTATTCTATTATGATGGTTAATATAATATTCATCAAAGATTGAATTAATAAAAGTTGAAAACAAACAAACAAAATTCTTAAACAAGATTACCTTGAATAGAGCACAACCACATGTTGAGAAGAAAATTTTGACAAGTGGGAAAAATCATCAAATAATGAAAAAACTCACAATCTAGTATTAAGGAGATTGCAAAAATGAATTCTAATTACAATAGCATTTAGAATCTTAAGATAAAAATGGTCTTAGGCTAGGAGATCATCAATTATGTAAGAATGAGAATTAGAATAACAAGAATGAGTTGGGTATTGAGAGTGTTTAGAAATGAGAGAGGAAGGCTCTTTTAATAGAGCAAGAAAAATATAATGAGAGTTATAAATAATATCATGATTACCTTATAAGTTTGTTTTGTGTATGCTACGTGTGGTTTATTCCCTTAGAGAGTGGATGGAAGTGTGTGTCAAGTACGAGAAAAAAAGTTAATTATGAAAGTAACTCTTAAAACTTAAAGAGAAACAAAGAGGTGAGTGATACTTCATGGAATTTAGATATATGTGAATTTATAATTCACATAAATAAAAAATTTAAACACACTTTAAGACTTTGGATAAGCTTAAATAAAGCCCCAAGTAAAGTTAATTCTCCAACACTCTATTTTAAGATTAATTTAGGGTTACAAAATATGAAAAACCTTTTACAAATAAAGAAAGAAGTTGAAATTATAAAATACTCTCCCTTAATATAAAATTCTTTCAAGAGGTATTACAACAGTTTAGAGAAGAAAGAAGAGAAGGTGTCATCAAAAGTTATAAGGCAAAAAGTGTGATCACCAAGAATCTCCAAAAAAAAAATTCAAATAATTTAAATAATCTATAATAGAACAAAGATCATCAAGAGAGAGTAATGATCTAAAAACTTTTAAAACAAGCAACCTAACACCAATATTTCAAGTTAAGTAACCATTATGCCAAAAATACAATCTACATATAAAATATAATTAAAATAAATTTATGATTAAAAAAATTTGAGTAAAGACAACTTCCATCATAAAGTATGTAAAACTAAAAAAAAATGTTAATGAAAATAATCAAAACATATATCATATGCAGTAATAAACAAAACATGCATAAATAATTAAATTAGAGACCAATAAGATGTGTCACTTATAAAATATATTCTATGTGAAACATTAAAATAATAATCACAAGGAGACATATTAAAGTCTCTAAAAGATTTATTTTCTTTAAGAATCTAAAAAGTTTTACCTTGAGAGGTGGGAGATTTAATTGTTTTTTAACAATACAAAGTGTTATGCATGGATTTAACACAAGATTTGTATGAGTGCAATTTTCAATATTTAGATATATGATGCTTGTGTTTTCCACAATATGTATAAGGTTTACTAATTTTAATCAAAATAAATTACATTATAAATATTTTGATGTAGAGAACAGTGAAATTCTAAATTTTTATTAAAGCACATGAATCATTAAAACCAATACTTTACAATTTACATTAGAACTAGGTAAAAGAGATTCAAGAATATTGTTTTTGTACTTGCTAAGTTCACCACTTAAATAGTCCTTATTTTGCATGATTTTTCAGTCAAGATTGGTAGGAGTTTGCGTGTGTTTAGGAGTACAAGTAGATCCATCATCATTAAATCTAATATCAAGAGTAAAAGACGTAAATTTTTCATTGAAAGTGTTTAAGGAAGATTGTATAATTTACATTTGTTTAATAAAAATGGATTGTAACGAATTTAATGTTTCATTTTAATATACAATTTATTCCTTAAGAAAAACTATTATAATATTTTGAATAATTAACTTTAAAAAAATATATCAATTTAAATCAATAAAAAGAAACGAAATAAATTTTATTAATATTAAAATAAAATCAATGACACAAAATATTAATTAATCTAAAAGATATTTTAGAAAATATTTTAATTTAAATTGACCTTTACTTTTAAATCAATTAACTTATAAATGTAAACCTACACCAAAATTTCAAACTTAAATGATGCAAAATGTTTAAATAAATAAAAAATAAAAAAATATTGTTGTTTTAAAGAAATTAAAAGTTCATGAAAGTGTAACGGAAATGCATTAAACTTCTTATAGGAAAAAATGACTTACCACTTGAATAAAAAGAGAAAGGCTTTGGGTGTTAATTGAAATGAATGTGGAAAAAAATATTTGATTTAAAGAAAAACCATTAAGCGTGGATCATGTTTTAATTTGAGAAAAACATTAAGCTCTTAATTGAAAAAGCATTCACATATAAATGAAGAAAATTAAAAAGAACTTTAAAAAGATTCTTTCAATTAAAAATTACATGAATAAAACAAAACTTTTTTTAAAAAAGTTGATCCATGTAATGGGATATGACTTCGTTTTATTATGATTTGATTTGTAATCAATTTAGCAAAGCGCCGAAGAGCTGGAAAAGAAACATAAATAGTTTGGAATTTTTGTTTTAATCCTTTCAAGAAAAAAATGAACCAAACAAAAAAATCATGCCTTACAAATAAGGTGTAACGTCATAAGAGAATTGATTCCATGTTTTAAAATGAAAGCAAAATAGAATTTTAAAACTTCACTGCAAAAGCTTATCATAATAAATCATTGACGGCAAAAACAAAATGCCACGTCCTTTAAAAAAATATGTGGGAGTGAAATCGTTAATGTAAGTTGTAATAATGATTTATATGAAATTGAAAATTATTGAATTGTTAACATGCTAAGATATTACTCCGATGTTAATTACGCCAAACAACAAAAACAATTGCTAAACAACCAAAACAATAGCTAGAGATGACATACGGCTAGCACATACAGACGTTAAAACATTACAACCTACAATCTAGGCGCAAGAGCTTAAATTCATGAAATGAAACTTAAAGCAATAGCAAACAAAGGAAATAAGAGCTCCGTAGAAAAGGCGTTAAAGCAACCAAAAAAAAAAACTCAGCGTAATAATAGCTCAATGTTTTAAAAACTCTCAAGGAAAAAAATTCGAACGGTAAAAGAACGCACTGCGCATAGGATACAAACTTGACAGATTTTAAATAAACCCGATGCACAGAAACCAAGCAGCACTACACAAAGGTGTTTTGATTGCCATTTTCATGGTAGAAGAGCTGATCTTATATACGCACACAAAACTGTGGAGTTCAAAGGCAAATTCAAATTCTCTTCCTGATGAGGTAGTTAAAGAAATCTTTGACATGGATGGCCCACTTGGAACTTATTGGGATAAAGCTCCATTCAATATCATCATAAGAATAATAAGACCATGCTAGATCAAATCATAAATGAATGCCAATGAGGAATTCAGTTGGAATTCATTGAAATCATCAGTGGTTGACATTTTATGCAGTTCGGACCATGTCTCTCTAAGACAAAGATTTTGTCTTTTATTCTCCATGTTTGATCTTCACGCAAAGGTCAACTTGATTATTTTCGCATCATTCATAATTTGATTATGCAATGATCCAAATATGTGAATCAAATTGGATATGTGGTTCATTCTCGGGCTTTGATGGTCTTGACGGCCAGATGAGCCATCAATTTTATGGTTATGCTTTGTTGTCTACATGTCTTTGATTTTATGTGTTAACTAGCACGTGGATTCCTCTTGTATTCTCTTATCTTTTCCTTTGTTATGCAGTTGGTTTTTATTATGTAGGCCCCACTTTGACACTAGGTAACTAGACAATGTCAGTGTGTTTCATATTTGCCATTTGCTTTTATCATATATGTGGCCACATGGCCTCTTTTCATTTTCCCAGACACTGGATATTGCTCTCTTTGCTGCCATGTGTCATCTTTTTACAGCTTTAGAATTTTGATAATAGCTTTGCCTTTAACATTATGGGCTTCTGAAAAGTCGTTACAGATTCTTGGAACTCCAAGTCTTTGACTAGTAACTTTGCCTTTGAGATCATGGGATTTGGTTTTTTGGGCCAAGATTTAATCTTTCCATGTTTTATTTGGTAAAGGTTCCCTACTCTACAAATCCATATGTGCATGCTGATTATTTCTTTTGTGGTGAAGCAAGATTTTACCATGTGTCATCATCTCACTCACTAGCTTCTCAAACATATTATCCTACTTACACAGACTTTCATAAGATAGTGGAGAAATGGTATTGTGTCACGTGGCATCATCTCACTTAACCACTCTCCTAGGGATCTAACATCACTCTTGGCCTGCATAAAAATCTTTGGGTTAATGGCGTAGTTGAATTATGCCATGTTGCATCATCCTAATAACTTGCTATCTTGGAGGCTTTATGTAGGTATAGACATATATGGGATAGGAGAGTAATGGGATTATTCCACTTGGCATCATATCACTAACCTGATAGCCCACTAGCCCAGAGCACTAATGATGTGGGGATTCACTGTGTAACTTTGTAGAAAATGACTAAGTCTTAAATACATTCAAATAGGCTCAAGGTTGCAGAATGATAACATGTGGCTCCCAAGAAAGTTGAAAAAATGTATAAGTGTTTTGAAATACATCCTTTCCTTCTCAAACTTATATGCCTAATATCTACAAATTGTACCAATTAACAAAGGAAGTGGTGTGTATTTTAAATCATAGCCTACAAAACATAAGAGCATACAAGTGTAATTATGTGACCTAGTTATGAACTTCAACCTTTGAGTGTCATGAAGTCCTTGAATAATAAAATGAAATAGGATTGATAATTTTGAATGCGCTCTTCATGATTTATAAATACTCTTCATGCACTTATTTCTTCACTACTTGAAGTATGGGACCCCTGTGCACCCAGACCTACATATTGTTCCATCACTTGGTTAGATTTCATGTAAAGGGTGTGCACTAAAGGCTACACATTAGAATTGAAATTTATGGTTATTCAATGAAAGTGAAGAACCTTATGACTTTGACCCTTAAGAATTTATGAAGACAGCACCCAAGAGGGATGAATATCTATGCTTTGCACACTTACTTTCAAAGTTTTTGGTCAGGCACTAATCTTATTCTTCACATGTTTTATCTTCAACATTTATGTTTAGCATAGACTTCCACACACAAAGTCCGATGCATGAAAATGGTCTTTGAAACTTTTATTTGGAATTTTTTTTGGACAAGCTCTACAATGCAAGCTCTAACCTTTTTTTACCTTAGGAATATGTGTTTGGCAGCAAGATTTACAACATTTTCCTTGAACATTTTTTTTGAAAACTTAAATCCTTCCTTGAAAATATACTAAGTCATTATTTTTGAACTTTTATTGAAATTGGAAGCCTAAAATCAATCCTAAATCCCCCTTTTTGAATTAGACACTAGTCTACAGCACTGTTGAGGTCATTACCTACTGGGAAACCTTGTCGAGAATTGACCAAGTTCCATAGAGCAAAATTTTAACAAATGGCTCTAAGCAAAAGTGAAAATTTGACTATTAAAATTTACTCTGAAATGGGTTTGGGACCACTAGGAGTTGAAATAAAGTGCCATGTGGCATTAGGTTTTACTTTGGGTACTTTTTCTAAAGACTCAAAACATGGATATTCTCTGCACAGTCTTTAGAACATTTGTTTGGAATAATTAAGTTGATTATTTCCTCAACATTTCCTCAAAGAGAAAAAGACTTCAATAATTTCTCTTTACTGAACACAATTTTTGACAACATAATTTTTTCGAATACCAGGTATGACAATCCTTTTATCAAAAAAAGTTTAAAGGCCAACCTGTGAATAAAAGTTTTGAAAACATAGTTAGCAACTTAGGTTTTAAAACCAAAGGCTATGAATTTGAATTTAAGTGACTATGAATCTTCAAATTCCAATGACTAAGTGAAAGGTCAAAAAAATGACTAAGTATAAAATTAAACTATGCATAAAGTTATACATTTTCTTAATTTAAAAGAGAATTTTATCCATTTACATGAAAAATGACTAGGTTAAAAAGTGAAACCTTAGAAACATTTAACCATTCAAATCAAAATTGAGGCAAAAATGGATGAAAATGCCCATTAAAAGAAGCAATAAACTTATGAAAAAATTAGATTATTTGGATAAACCTAAGGTGAAATAGTTTAAAAGTAATTTCTAATATTTGTTTCGAAACACAAGTAAATAAATAAACTAAGACTTGGTAGAATTAGGAAAAATTAGGTTTTAAATGAATGCATTCCCAAATAAAAATTTGGACTGAACTGAAGACATGGAAAGACATTAATGTAAATTCACTAAGTCACTAAAACTAATCATTTAGTACATTGCCAAAAAGGTCAATGCAGACCATCAACCATAATGAAGTTATTGAAAGTATAAGACCAAACTCCAAAGCAAAAGAGGGCCCCCATTTTCTGACTAAAAATTGGGCATGTTGTGTAATTAACAACACAACCTAGAATAAATTAACTTATCTTAAGATTGGTGAATTAGATTATCAAGTAAGAGACATGTTATTATCACACCTAAAAAAGGAGAGGTTCATGAAAGGATTATATGACAAGTTTAAGTTGAAGAGGATTGGACCATGTAGAGTGTTTCAAAAAATTATGTCTAACACATATAAGACTGATATACCTAAAGACAAACATTAATTCCATTATAAATGTGTCATAATTTTACCCTTTTAATGAATGTAAAAATAATAATGAAAACACAATCATATATTCTAGAGTGGTGGATTTGACATAGCAAATTCTAGAAAAGGTGCATGAGAAAGCTAAAAAGTTGATTGAGTATAAATATGGTAAGAGGATGCATAAAAAGTAAGTCAAATAATATTTGGTGAAATGGAAAGTATAATTTTTTTATAAGGTGACATGAATAGGCACATAATATTTTACTAAACATGGCATACCTATAATAGAGATCTTTTAATGTACACGAGAGTACATTTCAGTTACCAAGTTGTATAATGTAGGAGCATTCCAACTCATAAGAACTCTTAAATCAAACAAAAAGAAACTAAAAATTAGAAATTTTAAATGTTGTGCATAATTATCTATTTGCATGCAAGTCTCTTGGAGTTATTCTATGAAGTATTTGTTATAGGAAAATATACTTTTATTTAGCTAGTTTAGTTTGAAATGTTTGGAACATCACATGGAAAAAGACTTAATCCCTAAGAGACTTATGAATACCTGTGTAAGTTCAGTTGGCAGTATATAAATGTTATGAAATTAGTTATAATTTTTGTGTATCTAAGTGAAGTTTAATTCTTTTGAATTCTATATTACTAGTGCACACATTTATCTCATGAAGTTGACACTAAAATAATAATTGGAAAGGTATTTTGAAAACTTTACACATGGAATTACACATATATAGTTAGTTTTAAAATATTTAAACTTTGATTTATAATTTACAATGTTTTTATATTATCTTTAGAGTGAATATGTTATGGCAAATCTTTACCAATATCATGTGGCTTGATAATGATCTAGTAGTCAATCATTTTGTTAAATGTTACATATATATGTTTTATGGGTCATTATGAATATGTAATTCATTTAATAATTATGTATTTTTATGTGATATATTCAAGAGAATTAATGTAAGTGGGTGGATCATGTATCTATACACATACCCCTAAACATGAGAAATGGGAAGCTATTGAGGTTGTAATATTATAGACAAGAATAAATTGGAAAGGATACTAGTTAGAAAGTATGGAATTGTGTGAGTCATAGATCTAAGAGTAAGATATAGGTTATAATATACATATCATTAGATAATATTATATTTCTAGACTATATTTTAATGTATGTAGTGATAATGTATATGTTCACAAGATTTAATTCATCATTTGAATCAATTAATTCATCTTTTATTTCATTTTTTCCTACATGAAAATATTGTGAGTCAATAAATTTTTGTGTACTTTAGGTGTGCCAATGTATAGTAGGGTTTTTTCTCCCTATAAAATTTCATACCTATACATATTTTCCTATCAGTTCTATGTGTATGGTTGGATCTGTGTGATTCAGTATAAAATTTGTCGTGTGCCTTCTTGATCACTTGAAACCTTTAGCAATATGTCATGAGGGGATATATGGGAAACATGGGTTACTGGTTTAAGTTTCCTTGTCCTAAACATCCCTTATATTGAGTGTTTCCTACATATTAATGATTCAAAGAGGGATCAAATTCAGTGTAATTATATCATGATATGGTGGTGTGTGTAAAATATTGGTGAAATGTTAAATGATGGAACAATATTAAGGTGATTAAGTTATTCAAAAATTACATTTGACCCTTGAGGTGTATTCTAACCTAGCTCAGAGATGATAGGTCTATGTGGACTTAGAATTGGAAAAAATATATGATTTCCTCTCAATGATCAGTTAGATATCTTGATGTTTTTCCATCATATGAGCTTATAGTGATCATTTTTCAATTCCTTCATATACGACTTGATATATGTGATGGATGACCCATTAGGTGAATTTTAAATTGAGAAACTAGTTATTATTTGGTGGGAGGATGCAAACAGTATAATCAGTTACTAATGGTGAGTGGGATTGTCTTAAATGAGTGGTCTTATATGAGGATTAAATACATCTAATCTAGAAGTGTAAAATAATCATAGGGTAAGATTTATCTATTTGGAAAGATAAATAATAACATTTCATGATCATTAATTTACTGTAGGAATAAGTCATTTGCATATAAGTGAAGAATTGGTGGTCAAGGATCATGTAATTTGGAATGGGTTAGGTGTATATAAGGATTGGTCCTAATTCCATTATTTTAGAAATAAATGTTAACTTATGTGCCTACATTTCCTCCCCTTTTATTATAGTAAATATTTTCCTAAATTTGTAAAGATATCATAGTGTATTACATTTGGGTTAGAGTGGTGTTTTCTATGAAACTTTTATGGGCCTGAGACAAACACCCTCTTCAACTACATTTGGAAATGACAACTTGTATTTTCTATAACTCACTCAAGTGTGCTTGTCAACCATATTTTATATGAAACTAGATGTAGATAAATACTATTTATACTAAGTACAAATCAAGTCATGTAAATAAGTAAATAAATTATGCATAAGTCTTGGTTTAATAAGTTTCTAGAACATTCTATTTTTTGTATTTTTGAATATATGAAATTTAAAATGGAACATACTAGCTAATGAATCACAAAATAAATTTATAGTCAATAGGTCATATATATAACAAATGAAGGATGACCTCTCATTAGTGGAAAGTATAATGCCACTGTGTAAGAACTGATCATAACTCTTAATCTAAAAATTGATCAAAATATGAAACATGAGTACCACTATCTTAATAATACTCTATAGTATCTTATGTGTTTTTTTTAGCACGATGAACTCTATGAGTCTGTGAAACCGATCATGGAGGGTATTAACTTTGTGTTGGTGTCTTTTTTGAAATACCATTAGTATTTTGTAGTACCAATCTAGGATATGTTGGAGTATAGAGTGGATCTCTAGAATCTATGATCTTTTTTTGTTTAAGTGACCCTTAAAGGATAGGTCTCCTTGGAAAAAAGACCACATGCTTTTAAATGATCTAAGGGGTTAAACATTTTTAGGTTTCTCAGCTATAATTTTTTGTGTATAGAAACAATAACTTTGGTTGGAGGGAATATTTATATGTAATACCATGAACTATGTTAAAATCATTATTAAAAATATATTTCAAAAATTTGTGTATTGTAGAAGGAATTGTGTTCCCAGTAACATATTGAAGACCCAAGAATGGGATACTACTATAAAAATGGTGAACACATGTGCTGGATAGACCTTTATTGGTAATAAGATCTCATCCAAATAACTCTGAGCATGATAATTGAATCGTTTTATTATTTTTATTATAGGAAGTATATGGTAATTTGTGTATCCAAGATTAGAGAGAAGTGTGATAGTGCCCATATTCACACTTGAGCCATTATAAACCATGACACTCTATATAGGTTGATGATCAATGTAATATTGAATGAATAAAGGGTGAAATTTAAAATCATCATCAATATCTCATGCTTTATGAATGTGATAAGTGGTCTAGATGGCACTGAAACATGATAGGTACTAGTGATGCCATGTAATGTATGTTTTGCCTCAATATGAGGATGACAAGTAGCTGATGATGGTAATGCACTTTTTATTTATTTATCCTTTATTTAACTATATGCTTAAGGATATTATCATTGAATGTATTCATTTCTTTCCTCTCACTTGATTGTGGCTTTATACTTTCATTAAGTACATCCACGTCAATAATGCTCTTATCTAGCATGTCATAAATCTTATGTTTCAAACTAATACATCTATTTTTAGTATGCCCTAGTGATCTATGATAATTACAATTTTTTTTTATCAAATCACTTTGGAAGAAGTTTATTTATATCAACCTATTTAAAAGGAGAGAAGGATATCATTTAACCTTCCAATAAATTTTGTAAAACTTTGTAGGGATCTTCTAGTAGGTTGGTAAATTATCTCCTTAGAGGAGTTGATAATAAAATATGTGGAATAGGTTTGAAAACTAAATTTACTATTGCCTTTTGACCAATCTTATATTAATTTGGGTTCACCTTCTATTGTATCTTACTCAGATTCTTTTCATGAGAAGTGGAAATTGGATTGGTTGCATATTTAACCTTGTTCTTTGCCAATAACTTGACCTCTCTTTGCTTAATATTATATAACATAAATATGTGAATGATAGAAATTTGTTAAACATAATGTATTCATGTAGAGATTAAATGAAGCTCTGTCTAAATATGTCTTATAATTGATTATTTTCCTTAGGATTTATCATTTTGGATAACATGGTCTTCTACTTTAAGACATATTATGTGATAGGTTTGTTGGATGCTTGTTTAAGCTCGATAATCTAAACATATTAAATATTTTTAATGACATTGATTGAGGAATGTGTAAGTAAAAAATCTGCCAAAGGATTAAATGCATGAACAAAATGATGTGGTAAATCATAAAACCATCCAAGTGTGTATTCTCTTATGATTTTGGGAAACAACTTAGTCAGCAACCTATTATTGGATGCATAGTCAAAACATGCTATGTGAAATGTTCTAAAATATTTTTATGGGTTACCTTTTCCATTACAATGTAATCTTAGGTACCAAAACACTAGTTGGTAAATGATATGCTCAATATGATAAGCCAATGTATGGAATAAAGTATATCAAAGAACATTTTTCCAAAGCTAAGCAATCAATCATACACACACACAAGAGCACTCAAAAGTAAGACAAAAGGCAATGGTCTAAAGAGATTGTATACAAGAGGCATGTTCAAATACTACACAATAAAAAGGACATAAATTAGTAAAATGTTTATAAAAAATATAATTATATGTTAAAATGTCAACATAAAACAAATAATTACATATAAAAATGTTGAAATAGGCAAACATAGGCATGGGTGGTGCAATAAATGAAACATATTCAAATGATCCAACAATATCAAGAAAGGAAAATATAGATTTGGTATTATCTTGGCTCAAGTGTTTGATTATGTTTGAGAGCACATTTTTCCAAATGTAAAACCTTATTTTAAAGAGTGTTAACCTATTTCATAAATTATTGTACATCAGGGTTAGAATGCATGTTAATCAAAGGTGGTGTCACATATTACTGAGTATGAATGGGCATGCTGATTTTTGTAAACCCCTAAGATTATCACATCTATTATAAGGAGAAAATATAGCTAAAATGGAAGTATGAGACAATTAAATGGTAATATTGAGCTGTTTGGATTGAGAAAAGGGGAAATTTTATGATCATTAGTTGTTTGGATAAATAAGTCATCTGCATAGAATTGAGATAATGGTGATCAAGGACTATAGAATTAGGAATGAGCTAGGTGTGCATAATGAATGGTCACAAGTGTATTATTTTACAATAAATGTTAATTAACATGTCTATAAATGTATGTAAACATTAAAAGAGAGAGAAAGATGTAAAGATAATATTTTTCAAACTCCTACCCATTATTCAAAACATTATGACAAATATCTCCATGGATCTTATAAAAGGCATAGCAAAATATGGTGGTAGATATCCTATCTAAATATGCTCATTTATATTCCTTGGCCCATACTTACATTTATTTTAACATATACAAAAACTTCTCGATCAAATTTCCACCTTCTTGGAATCCTAACTTCTATTATATCTTATCATGATTGAGATTTGACAAGTCACTTATGGTAGGAACTCTTCAAGAACACATGTACCCATCTAAAATTGAGCTCGTGTTACCACCTATAGATTGATGGATAAAAATAAATTATTAATAAATTATTGGAATCATATATTCATTTCTTTGCCTCTAATCGACAACATTAATGGGTCAATTGGTTTCCATTTACATAATTATGGTATAACATTGCCTATTACACAAACATGAGGATGATTACTTATGAAGATGTCTATGCTCATAAGCCAACATATATTATTTATTATAATTGAAGTATCTCTCATGTGTAATATTTGAGAACTAAACTTAGCACTCAGAATGATATTATTAACCTTCTCAATGGAAATTTCCACATGGTACAAAATCACATAAAGTAGCAGGTGGTTCAACATTTTTATGAACAAGCCGTCCAACCCTAAGTATGATTTTAATCAAATTGAAAACTTTAAAATAAGTATTATATAAAGTTAAATGGATGTTATAAACTCACTTATAAGTTCTATGGACCTTATAATATTATTAAATAGATTGGGCTTATTGCTTACAAGCCAGAATGTCCACCCTCTTCACGTGTCCATTTATTTTTTTGTCTCATGTTTTAATAAAGTTTTCAGTCATAATTTCATAGATAAAATGATGCTCGAAGAGTTTGATCCATAAATTTATCTCATTCTTGAACCTAAATCTATTTTGAAGAGGTCGTACTAACTTCACAATCAAACCATATCCAAGGTTCTAGTCTAGTTGCATAGAATTCAGCTAGCATATCGTTCTTCTCCATCAATATTTTACTCATATTAAAATTTGAGGGAAAATATTTTTAATGGGGAAAGCAAGTTAGAATCCCTTAGTATTAACTCTTTTTTTATAATGTTTGTCTTAATAAAAATATGAATGTATATACTTTATAATCATCTTTTTAACTAATTGTAATAATTCCACATGTATGAGAAGTAATAATTAACTATGATATAAATAAGAAATTTAAATAGTATAAATATATCCATAAAAGTATATTATTTTTAATTTTATTAAATTAGATAAAAATATTTTAATTTCATTATGCCCCCTTCTTTGTGTAATATAATTTTTTTTGTTCCATTGTTAGCATTATTTCTTGGATCTACACTTTTTTTCTAATCTATTAGGTCAATCGGTCTTAACATTCCACTCACCTCACTAATCATGAGAAATCATTATGAGAAGGTCCCCTTTGAAATGGGATAGTTCACTATAATATTGTAGCCTCTTTTGAGCTTTAAAACATGGTTTGGTCATAGTTTTCCTTTCCTCCTATTGGGGATATACAATCCAAACAATCTTAACTATCTAAGTTTATCCTCCCATATGTTTTTCCAAACTATATGGAACATAACCCATAATCATCCTCTTGTTTATAAATTCCTTGGTCTTCTTAGGGATGAATCATCTCCCATTAATTGGCTAAACCTCTTCCTTTTATATTTATTTTTTTATTTTTCAAGAAAGTCATTACAATTATTAAATTGATACAACCATTTTGGACTATTTTTATTAAATTTAGGAATGGCTTTTCACTTGCTACTTTGAGTTTTATTTCATTTTGACTAATTATTTATTCTATTCTCATTTACTTTATTGAATTTTGCATGGTCATCTATCAATATGTATGGTCTCTTTGAAAATATTGTTTAACATAGACTATCAACATGAAAGAGAGAAGGTAACCTCTTCGAAAGGTATGATGCACGAGCCACGTAATATGGGTACTTTAAATGATTCAAATAAAGTAATATTAGGCACAACTTGTACTAAAATAGAGAATAATGAACTTACACAAGCTTTAAAGTACTACAAGGATGTGATAACTTAGAATTATAAAGACTTGAGTACATTTGATCCTTCAATTCTCAGTCATACAATTCCTCTAAAGCTAAGAGTTAAGCCTTTTCATCAAAGATATAGGCCTATAAATCATTTGTTATAAACTTTAATTATCAAGGAAGGACATAAGTTATTATTATCTAAGATTATCTTTCCTATTGGACAATCTATGTGGGTGGCTAAACTTGTTCCCATATGGAAAAGAGTTGAAATATACACTTGTGTGTGGATTTCATGAGTCTAAATAAAGCTTTAGATAAAGATAATTACCCTTTACCATAATTAGATGAAGTGTTATAAAATATGAATGGTTCATAGATGATGTCTTTTTAAATTCATGTTTTGGTTATAATAAAGTGTTGGTGAACCATGAGGATAGAATAAAAATAGATTTCACCACAAAATAGGGAAGATTTACATATAAGATAATGCCATTTGGTCTAATCAATATTTGTGTTATATTTCAATTTGATATGGAAATTACATTTAAGGGTTAGATTGGTAAGCGTATTGTGATTTATATGGATGATTTAACTATCTTTTCAAATAACTAAAGTAACAATGTGAAATACTCAAGAATGGGTTTAACACTAAATGGTATCTCGTTAAACCTAAATAAATGTATTATTAAATTCACTGAAGGCATGTTTTTGGGCCATGCTATTTTTAAAATAAGCACATCTATATATCTAGATCAGGTAGAGATAATTCTAAAAAAAATTGCCTAGCAGCAAAAAGGAGTTGAAATCATTATTTGGTAAGATAACTTTTGTACGTAAATTAATTTAATATTTTATTAATATAGTTAGAGAATTGAATAACTGCTAAAGAAATATTAAACAACATTGAATGAACTAGTGAATCACAAGCTACATTTTATAAAACCAATAATTAATTGTGAACACCCCAATGGTAATTAGTACAGATTATTAAAAAACCTTATATATTTAATCCTTTTCCTTAGAACATTCAACTATTGTTTTTGTAACATAAATAAAATTAGTTAGAGATGAGATATCAATAACTTTTATAATATCCCCACTCATATATTTATAACTCAGAGATTATACCATTGATAAAAAAATCATTTCCTTTAATTAAAATAGTCAAAAAAATTAGACATTATATTTTATGTGTTTACCATTGTACTTGATCTTGTTGTAAAGGCTATGTTGATGACAAGTGAACTAGGTAAATGTAGAGGTAAGTGGATGACTATTTTATAGGAATTCAATTTATAAATCTAGCCAATGAAGATAGTAACAGGTCAAAGACTGACTAAAATTATGGTTGAAGTTGATTTTTAGATTATATGTCAATATTACATAGTACAGTCCATCACCAATGTTAAGTGGTATCAAGATATAGCTAATTAATTATTGAATAAGAAAATTCTGATCACTTTAATTCCACTCAAAGTAGATCATTAATCCTAAAGAGTAGCAATTTCATGATAAAATAAGATATTTTATATAGAAGTAATCATGATGTTATTTTCCTAACATGTCTAAATAAATGTGAATCAATTGAAGTATTTAAAGATTTCGATGAAAAGTATGGAAACGGCCATGGTTTAGGGAATGCTACAACTCACCAAATCCTTTAGGCATGTTTCTATTGTCCACATAATTTTAGTGATGCCAATAACATGTGAGGGATTATCATACATGTCGAGTTGTAGAACATA
>JARHVA010002221.1:2572500-2723370 GCA_037957365.1 Torreya grandis | reverse complement strand
TTAAGATGGATCGACTCATCTCTTTAAATGGTAGAATCATGGACTTGATTAGAGGGATGATAGCTACCACCATTCAAATATTTGAGATTGGATGCTTTAGCATTTATAAGAATATAAAAGTAATAATTTTTTTACCCTTAATTGATATACATTTAGAGAGTTTCATAATCAAAGTCATCAAAGAAATCAATATCATCCATGATGAGAGAGATAAAGAACACAAATATTAGGACAAAGTAGGTAAGAAACATATAATATGGAATACTTAAGGAATAATTATGTTCAAAGATAAGGTTCACCAAATGTTTAATTCTAAAATATAGATATGGGGGAATGTAGGGTTAAATACATTAGAGATAGCCTAGGGCACAAGGATGGTAGACAATCTCTAAAGTAGGCCAATTATTATTTAAACTTAGATATAAATATACTAAATTTATTATGTTGAGATATGATAAAAATGGAAAGTACATATATGTTATATATTTCAATGATATTGAAAATAAGATAATTAGTTAATTCTAATTCTAATACAGATCTAAATCTAGAGCAAGAAAAAAGTAGACTGGATGTTGATTCTAGATCAGTCATCTAATTTTATAAATTGTACCTCTATATCTATATACACTTAAATTAACTTGGGATAGTTGTATCTATGTTACTATTATCTTTCAAATTTTCACCCTTGAAAGGGTGTCTTCAATCCCTCTCTCTTGCGCTATACAATGGGATTAGTCTTAGGTTATGGGTGACCTTTAAGTGGAATATACCTCTAGATTTTGGGATAGATCCCAAGTACAACACCTAAAATAAAAATTAAAATACTTACTTGGATTATAAAAGGGAAAGATGAAAGATAAAACTAAAAATAAACTTGGAGGTGATTCACCAAACATAAGGTCCTCAACTTGCTAAATAGTGCACTATGAAATACTAAGTTACAATCAAATTATACCATTTTAAGATATCCCCTATCACACTATTAATTCAATAGGAATTTTATGTATATTTTAAAGGCTTAATATGATAATCCAAGAGGTAATATCATTATACACTAATGACTTATCATTTTTCTAACTAATCAAACCATATATGACACTTCATATGACCTATGAAATAAGACAAAGTTACATAGAGTTATGAATAAGAAGGAAAAATACAAGGAAACAATATTATTACACAAATAATTCATATAAATACCCATTCAAGATCACTTCATTTAATATGAAGATACTAATATCCATCTTGAATTGATTCCAATAGGCAATTATAAATCTAAATTTTGGCAGGGCTTCACCATAATCAATGTGAGGATACATTTCAAGCCATTCAATGCTTATTTTATAGAAATAATAGGGGAGGAAAGAGAGAAAATATAATATAAAGATAATCATGACTATTTATTATCATAATAGTTACAAAAGAGAGGAAATTTGGCACCAAGCCTATTGAGAATGTGTTGTCAATTAGTCTCTTGAGCTCTCATGTTCAAGTATTTATGATAATCCTTGTGAATATTGGTGTGGGAGGTTACTTTATAATTATTGAGATTCTTTATCTTAAATCCTTCTCATTAATGTTACACCTTCACACTTTCAAATATAGTTACAAGGTCTTCAACTAACACATGGCATGATTAAACCACCCTACACCAATCTTGATCTCTTCTATGCTTATTCATCAAATATCATGGGAGTTTAATCTCAATTTTACACTACCATAGAATTATTGCATCAAGCTAGGGAGATTAAATTCTACCCAAAGGAGTCTCCTTGTAGCCATACTAACACTCTAGCAACTCAATGAAAACTAACTTAATTTATTATTCTTGATTTAGGGTTTTAATTTTTTCTTAGATGATGTTTAAAAACTCTTAAAGTTTTTTATAATGTTTTTTATTATGTCTAGAGTTAGTTCATACTCCATTTAACCCTTTTAAGGCTTGCAATTAGGTCTCTTTTAAACCAGTTGATGTAACAATCCATATTTTTGTTCCATATGTTGAATTGGTGACTTATATATTAACTTGAAATATTTTATAAAGGATTTTAGAGAATCACATCATACATACATACATACATACATACACACACACACACACACACACACACACACACACACACACACACACACACACACACACACACACACACACACACACACACACACACACACACACACACACACACACACACACACACACACACACACACATATATATAGGTTCATAAATACTTCTTCTTTGATTTAGATACCTACTACAACTTTATACCATTCTTTACATTCACAAACAAATTTAGAAACACACTTTTAGGTCATTTTACATATTTATTCAGCTCACACATGATAAATATTCACTCAGTTAGATGATTTTGAGAGTAATAAACACTCAATTCATTTCAATTCCTATTGGATCCATTTGAGTGTTTGAAAGAACTATCTATCTCATTGGGTTCTTATCAAGGTTTAAGCAGTGTTTAAGAATCATAGTTTTTAGTGATTGTTCATAGCCATAAGGGATTGGATTGATGAAACAATGCCAAGTATTTTTAGTATAAAATATCCTTAACCTATCCCAAATATCCATTAACCCCAGTCATTTCTCACTAAAGTTCACACATGAAGAAAACACTCCTTGGGCTAGTAGACATGCAACTAGGAAGTTGAGAAGGGGGAATTTGGGAGTAGAGGAGCAATAGTGCTTGTTTTTGGCCCAAAAAAAATCATTTGGATCTAAGACACATTATACCATATGTTAAAATTTTCCTTCTTAAATAATGATCTCTCAATTTGATGGAAATTGCCCTAAGCCTAGTGTGAGGACTTACTCATATTCTTGTTCTCTTAACCCTCACATGTCTTTATTTGCATTTTATTATTTCTCCAATGGCCAAAATATAATAGATATATCTAAAAAAATTTCAATCAACTTCATAAATCCTTAAAACTTCAAAATATTCTCAAAGTATGTAATTTATCTACACCTTCATGTACAAATATATATATGTCCATTTAGACCTACTAGGCCTAATTAGTCGTTTACCGCTTATTATTGCCTGCAAGTACTTAATAACTTAATGAGAATATTGTGAGTCTTAATATATAATTTAATAGGTATATTTTTTTCTCTTCAACTCACCTCTCATATATATGCCAACACATTTCCTTCATTCTTCTCAAGGACCTTGCCTATAGGGAAATAATAGGTTTATGTTAAGTCTCTTGACTGAGTTTTCTTGCAGACACCTTAAACTATGTTTAAGCATTTAGGTGATCCTGATCATTTATATGAATTTTTATCATTTCCTCTAAATAGCAATCCTAAATTTATTCCACTTCTCTTTATGGAATTTTGGTCATATTGCTTATTATAGGCTTGTAGAAATCCATTAGGCCTAAAACCTTCATCTTCCTTGTTTGGGTCATCTCAATCCCATAAAATCCATTGGTAGTGTCTTAGGCAAGGTTTTAAATTGTTTTTAGATATTTTAATTACTCTAGTGGGCTCAAATCACCCTAAAACCTCCTTGGCATACTTATAGCATTCTTGACTTAGCCACTCCACATTTTGGGATCACACAATTAATTTTTTGGGTTCTACTAAATACACAATCCTTATAACCAATAACTATGTGAGCCTAATTTTTATATGAGATAAATTTTTAGTAATTTTTATGTATGGGAAACCAATTCCATATTGATTTCCATAGGGTGAATCTAAATATCTTTGAGGCTTTCTATACTACTTCAATGGGCTGAGGTTCTTAATAGGCTTAGGTCATTATTCAAGACATGACATTGATATATTATTAAATCTTACCAAGTAAGGATATTTAATAACTATTATAACTTATTAAATACCATTTTTAACTTTATTTATATTTCATAACCTAAGTTTTAATCTCAAACTTGTGCTTCCAACCTAACTCTCTCAACACTAGCTTATAGGTGTCTGTCTAGGTTTGCTAACTGCTAAGTATTCCATGTGATCTTAAAAACATTCCAATTATCCCAAATACTATCATGAGGTTTATATTACCTATGATATCCTTAATATTAATCTTCTCTTTAAAATTTTGAGGTAAAATCTTATACACATATAGGCAGACCTATAAATGTGTGTGTTAGGCTTGACACTTCATTTGTTCTACCTCATAACTGATATATTTGCTTGAATGATGAGGTAAATTTAATGAGGATAGAGATATTAGTGATAAAATGGAGAAAAATATGTTAGATAATCATTGGAAACACCATATTTCATCTCTCTATGACCTCAATAAGCCCTAGAGTATCACTTACAACCATTCTTTTAAATACATAATATTCTTTATTTCCTCAAGTTCATGGCTTGTCTAATGATTATATGTGGTTTAAGGAAGTTTTTAGGAATAATGAGAGGTTTTTTTAGGTTTTTTTAATAAAAATTAATCCAATAAAACACTTGATATAGTCTAAAACCTACTTGTAATCATGACTACAACTTGCTAATAAAGAGGAAGAACAAGTTTCTTCCTAAATGTTCTATGTTAAAATGATATACCTTATGGATTTGGTGTCATGGATGTATGTTATAATATTTAAATCACCCAAACATGACCATTTTTTTCCATCAATCTCTAAGGTGGAGAAACATATGTAAACTAAAGCACTGCTTGGATGAATAAGGCATTGTGAGCCCCTTATCCTCTTAGTGATTGTTCATAGAGTTAAAGAGCTCAAACAAGAAACTAACTCCTTAAAGTGTAAGGTCATAGGTATGCCCTATCATTCTTAATATTTGAGATTCCAACCTTATCTCTCTTTCCTATACTAAATAAAAACTAAATTTCATTCTAGAGCTACCAGGAGAGTGATAGGAAGAATGAGTAAATTTTTGCTTTGTTTGAGTTTGAAACTTCCTAAAAAATTTTGGGTTTAAACCTGTATGGATTGGAGGAATCCACATGAGTGTCTAGAAGAAATATTTAATTTTTAATTTGTATGTGATTAAATTATCTATTAATATGGGGTGGTGAATCAATAGTTAAAAATGCACATTCAATTCCATAAACTCATTTATCATACAACAAGATGAACATGAAAGCTTATACATCCAAAGCATGAACAAGAGCAAAAATCATATGAACACATAATTTATGTGGGAAAAACTATAGGGGAATAAAACCCACTATCAAGAATAAAAACTAATGGACTATAGTCATATAAGGATAGTACAAACATGAGACTTTAGATCAGCTCCAACCGATCAAGGAGCATCCACACCTCATTTTAGTCCAACTCCAACTAAACCTTTAGCTAACTCCAACTAACAAGGAGGCTACAACCCCCTAGGTGATTAAACACCCACTCAACCACATTTTATATAATTTCCACCACTTCTCTGATGTCATCTACACTTTATGATGACCTTCTAAAGCTCACAAACCTACAATCTACTTCTCTTCTCTAAGTAGGCACTCCTAACTCATTTACTCAATCAAGTCACCCTTTAGAATGTTAGGTCTAATAACTTGTTAGATCATGAACATGATAATTTAAACATTAATTATCCTATTTAACCTTTTATGGTCCTCAATAACTCATATCTACTCCTTGATTGAGATCTTTTCTTTGATTTTTAACATACCTCACACACCTACCCAAATAGGCTAATTTGACCTTGTATATATAACACTCCATCATCTAACCCATCTTTTTCAACCAAGATACTTCACATACTTTTATTAAACTTATAAAAATATCCTCATACATGTCATAAATCAAACTCAAACACTCCATAGGTCATCCATACTTCAAAACAAGCTCAATCCTCCTTTAGATCTCAATTAGGCCTAATACATTAGCCCTTAGAGGTCATTCACCACATATGACCATCTCCATGAATAATAGATCTCAAAAATTCTTAAAAAAAATCATAAATACCTCAAATATATCATTTATCACTCCCAAATGGGTCTAAAACATCTATAACTCTAATTCATACCTTGAACCAAGCCTTTTAGACTACTCTCTAATAGGCCTATAAACCTAGAAAACACAGTCATATATAACTGGAGCATATAAAATATTTTATTAAAAAACACCTAAAATAACAAATGGTAAGGTTCCATGACTTAAAAAACACCTCCAAATCCATTTTTAACCTTCACATAGCTCACACAAGTCCAAACCAACTCAAACTAGCAATACACACCAGAAACTCAGTCAAAGATATTTGACTACTCAAACCAAACTAGAGACAAAGTATAAATAATAAAGCCATGTAATAAAGAATTTAAACTTATATAATATAAAAAATCTCTCACTCACCTTAAAATCTACTTATAATATCTCAAAATAGCCCCTCTAAATAGGCTAGTCCAGACTGCCTACAAGCTCCAAAAACTAGTCATGATGAACATGACATCTAACACTTATGAAGACACTTTCTTGATCTTAAAATGAATTCATGTGATCTTGTAAAAAACTTATAAAATTTACAATAAAAAAATTCATATGATTCAATGGCCACTTCTCTATTGCAAACCATTCTCACTGTCATGGGTTCCAATATCTTGTCTTACATAGACTAGTCATTTTGTGAGCTCCTTCTAGATATTTTATAAGCACCATTAACACTTACACATATGTGAAATAGGATGTATAGGTATTTAAATAAGACCCCAAACCATTTTTTCCATCTCTAAACACATAAAATCAATCCTTAAATAGGTTCTTACTCTAACTGGCTTTTGATCACTATTTGCTCCATTTCCACTCTAGTGATTAGTCAGCTTACTTGACTTAGATAATTAACACATCGACTATGTCTTAAAAAAACAACTCTATAGACTTCAAGAACAAGTCTTGGCCTTCAATCTCTAATAACTCTTATGCATTGACTTAGTCAACCCTATCTGTAAGACTAAATTTTTTAGAAATAATCATATTTATGTACCTTTTTATCACTACCCTAACAGACCACTACAACTTGGATATGCCTAGAGGATTCATATATACCTTCCAATAGTCAAACTTGGTCAACCAATCTATTCTGGATCCTTTCTATCAAGATCTTTCCAATCACTCCATTAAGAGGGTTTATAGAGGGTTTTAACTAGTTTACATTCTTAAAAAATGTTCATCTCTATCAGTCAATCCATTATAAAATACTTGGAAAGGATTATTAGGTGCATTCTTAACCTCTCATAAAATTCTCAAATTCCCATGCAAAGTATACACATGCCAATGAGTATCACAAACTTCTTCTTGGGCTAGGAAACCTCTATTTTACATGCATAACATATATCCCAACATACTAACTTTATTTATCTTCCTCCATAGGGCCTAAAACTTGGTCAACACCTTTTAAAAACCATTTCATACCATAAACCATGATTACATGATCTCTACTAACTAAAATCTCTTCATGACTGCTCACAAGGACCTCATTAGCCCACCTTGCCTAATAGGCCTAGAACCACTAGACCAACTTATTATCTTGAAGATACTTGGAAAATTATCCACTAAGATCATATAAAATTATATATCTTCAATCCACTCATTTAAAATACTATAACCAATAACCAAGAATACACAATGCATATACCTCTTACCTTATTAGGCAACCTAGCAAAGTCAAGCACACAAAGCATAGGATGACTTGCACTCCACATGAAGACCATATGAGAAGACTTATCCTACTAGGATCATATCAATAACATGTAAAATATTATCTATCCAAGATCCATGATATCAATTCATGCCTCCATAGAACCAATGGCTCCAACTAGTAACCAAGATTGAACTAAGCACTAAGATCATGCATGTTAAACCAAGAGTACTCTCATACCACTTTGTCATCACCAATGCCACTTGAAATAAATGAAAAAAAATCACTACCAACAATATCCCAAATATCTCCCCCTTTTTCATTGACGGCAACACTCCTTTTCTCTCTCCCCCTTTGTCAAAATGACAAAGTGGACTCATCTACTAAATAGGCTCTTCTATCTTTAATCAAGTAAATTAAAAACACAACCAAGATCACATACCTTTATCTACCATAATTTGAAACTTAGAGCATGCCAACTATCAACAATATATCACAAAGAAACCATATTTATTTCCTTTGGACCAAGCTCCCTTTAAGAACCAACTTAGGTTATAGCTCTAAAAGACCTATAAGATCCTTGGACCTGACCACTAGGAAAGCACACTACCTCTACCTCAGGCCTTGATCCACTTTAATTCTCCCCATTAGTCTATAAAATCCATTAATATCTATAATATCTCCAAGAACAACTACCATTACTTTAAACAACAACAAGAGCACCATATCACTATACAAGCTCACATACCTTTGCACTCAAGGCACCTTGCAGACCACCAAAGGCACTTAAAGTATATAACCATACCTAAATAATTATTATAATATAACAACCTTCTAATATGGAACCAAACATGCTATCCTTATTTTGAAAACATATCACAAATTTACTCAATTTCTCCACTAGGCCTATTTAGACCTCTTATAGCCCTGTCTAGCCACTATAGACCTCATAACTTTTTTTGTGCACTTTTAGATCATGAAAATTTATATATGAAGTAAATTAACATGCCCATTTAAATATGAAAATAATGAGCTCCCAACTCATCCTCCTTAGTAGACTTCCTTCTTTAGCCTACTAGCTAATTAGGCCTCCTAGAAGACTAAAAATTGAATAACTTGAAAACTTATTACCTTCATACCATTGAAATTTTTTTTTTAGCTACCCATTTGGAACATTAATTTTATATTAATCTTCTAGCCTCCAACTCCAAAGATAGACCACTTTTTCAATCATGCCTAAATGACTAGGCCTTTAAAGTAAACCTTGGTCAAAGTTCAACCTCCAGTCAACACAGACACCTGAGCTAGATACCACACTTTGAAACCATTAAAAATCACTTCCATTCCAAATTTTAAGCCTCCAAACCTTTGGGAACCATGACTTCCTTTAAGCCACCAAATGCATGTTCTTGATAAGAGAAGCTAATGACCACAGAAAATGCTCCACCTAGCACAAAAGGATTCAAAAACCTATGAAACCACCTAGAACACACCCCATTGAGGTTTATATATATTATTGAGTAGATAAATCTTCTTTAAACTCACCCAAGATCATGGACTTACCTAAAAACCACCAATCTAGACCTATAGAGCAATCACACCCAGCTAACACCATGACCAAAAGATCAAAATCATACTTGAGTACCTCTTAGTCATCATAAATTCTTCTCTCCTACTTAGGCATGCCAAAACAAAATTGAATTAACTTTATCCAACCTTTTATCCCTAATAAAACACCAAAATAGTATTGGGCACACTCTAGGCATTCATCATTGGCAAAATTGGTCAACTATGACTTTTGACCATAAAACTCACATTTATGCTCATTAAGAACTCAGACCACCTAGGAATGACTCATGGAAATATTATACATGCTCCCATAAAATTAATTATATCATCCTTCCTTAAATCAACACCCATACCAAGCATCCAAAAATGATCAAAATGACACTTTAGGACTAGGAGACCTGAACATACCTTTTAAACATCATTCTTGCTTCTTCACTTACAAGAGTTTCTTATGAAATAATTTTCATGTTATCAAAAACATAATTTAATTAATACTTTTGAAAATATCTCTTCAATAAAATAAGAACCTTATGATGCTATAGGATAGTGATCAATATTTCTCATGTTTCATTCCACTATTCTAAATCTTGTACTTTAGACTCCTTGAGCCAAATATGAAAATGATAACATGAACTCATTCAATACATTATCCTTGGTTCATTTTACTCCTTAAAAATATATCTTCATCTTCATGACAAGGAACATAATCAACTCTACCAACTCCAACTCTGTTTTCATGCAAACTCAAAATTTATTCATCTTTAGCTCACAAACCCTTGTTATGAACTTACCATCTTGGATTCTAACTTGTGTTCAGCCATGCATCAAGATTATGATAAAAAATTAATTAAATTATTTCAAACCATCTACCTAATGAATTGAGAGCTCCATATGTCATAACAAAGCTAGCAACCCTTGTTTGTCAACAACAAATAACTTCACACATAGTCACCTTCCATGAAGATTTTATTTCTCAAATGAACATATTAAAACCTCTCTCAAAGCATGTGTCAGTACTATGATGATTTATAAGCATCATCCAATTATTATAATATCAAAACTATATCATTAGATGAGTCCTAATCCTCTTTTACTCAAACTGGTTTCCTCATTACAAACACTGACTACAATAGTAAACTTTGATTCATATTTATTTCACCTATACAAAAACTTGAAACAAAACACCACTAAAATGATATACTATATAGAGTCCTCTTCAACTTTACTTCTTACCTTATCTTGATTTGACTTAATCCATGGAATCTATAATCCGATTTTTGCAAACTAATTTCCTTTTGATAAACTTGAATTTTCAAGTTTCAATGGTCATATTTTCAAACAAAAACTTCTTTAATGAAATTTTTTTATTTCCACAAGCTCCCTAAGCACTCTTGACACCTCATATGACATCTCATGTTATTATCCATATCCTTAAAGACTTGTACAACTGTCATATACTTATATAACATCCTCTTGACTTCTTTGTTAATACAAACATGTCATGACCTCAAGTGATATTTTAGATATCCTTTATTGAATCTTGTCAACTTCAAAAAAATATAAATAGGACAACATGATCATAAATTCATACTTCAATAATATTTAGATGGACCTCAATTTGGTCTCATACTCCAAGCTTCTAATCAGACCACTGCCTATCTCACTTCTTTCATGTTAGTTGATCAAGAGACCATCTTCAATAAGCTCTATCATTCAACATATGTTTGATTTTTCAATTAGACTCAATATATTCCTTCTTAAACCTTTCTAGTGCTAATATGTAGACTACTATGCAAACATCAACCATCTCTGTAATCAAAATATATAATGTCCTCATCACACCTCAAGCTACTTAGGATCACCTATAGGCTATCAAGCCTCCTCCAAAGGTCTATATATGATACCAATTGATGAAATTAGCTACTAATATATGGGTGAATTACTAATTAACAATTCACAATTAATTCCATAAACTCATTTATCATATAGCAACATGAACATGAAAGCTTATACATTCAAATCATGAAAGAGAGCAAACATCATATGAACACATCATTTATGTGGGAAACCCTCTAGGGGGATAAAAACCACTCTCAATCCTAAAACCCAATGGAATATAGTCCTATAAAGATAATACAAACATGATACTTTAGATCAGCTCCAACTAATCAAGGAGAATCCACCCCTCAATTTAGTCCAGCACCAACTAGACATTTAACTATCTCCAACTAGCAAGGAGGATAAAACCCCCTAGGTGCTTAAGCACCCACTCAACCAAATTGTATCTAATTTAGTCTACACTTTATGATGACCTTCTCAATTTCATACACCTATAATCTACTTCTCTTCTCCAATCAAGCACTCCTAGCTCATTCTCTCAACCAAGTCACCCTTTAGACTATTAGGTATAATGACTTGTCAGCTCATGAACATGTCATTAAAAAATTATTGATACTCTTAACCCTTTTATGGTCCCTAATTACTCATTTATAATCCTTTATTGATCTCTTTTCTTCACTTTTGACCATACCTCTCACACCTACCCAAATAGTCTAATTTGACCTTATATATATATCACTCCATCATCTAACCCATCTTGGTAGGCCAAGATACTTCACATAATTGTGTTACCCTTATAAAAATATCCTCATAAATGTCATCAAGATAATTCAAACACTCCATAGGTCATCCATACTTCAAAACAAGCTCAATCCTCCTTTAGATCTCAATTAGGCCTAATGCATTAGCATTTATAGGTCATTCACCACATATGACCATCTCCATGAAAAATAGTTCTCACTAATGCTTCAAAAAAATAAAACCTAGATCAAATATATCATTTCTCACTCCCACATGGGTCTAAAACATTTGGAACTCTAATTCATACCTTGAACCAAGCCTTTTAGACTACTGGCTAATATGCCTAGAAACTCATAAAACATAGTCATATAGAACTAAATCATACTGAAAATTTTCTCAAAAAACCATATAAATTTTTTAATATGTCATTAATGACTTAAAAAAACATCCAAATCCATTTTTCACCTTCACATAGCTCACATAGGTCCAAACTAACTCAAATAAACTGATTACTCAAACTAACTATGCACCCTAAAAACTCAGTCAAAGATCTTTGACTAATATAAATAAACTAGAGATAAAGCATAAATAAAAAATACATGTAATAAATATATTAAAATTATATAATATCACCAAGCTCTCACTCACCTCAAACTCTACTCATAATAGCTCAAACTAGCCTCTCTAAATAGGCCACTCCAAACTGCCTACAAGCTCCAAAAACTAGTGATGATGAACATGACATCTAAAAATTGTGCAAACACTTTATTGATCTTATAATTAATTCATGTGATCCTCAAAAAACCTTAGAATATATCAAATAACAAAATTCATATGCTTCAATGGCCACTTTTATTCTTCAAACCATTCTCACTATCATGGGTTCCAATATCTTGTCTTACACAGACTAGTCATTTTGTGAGCTCCTTCTAGCTATTTTATAAACACAATTAACACTTACACATAATTTAAATAGGAGTAATAGGTATTTAAATAATACCCCAAAACATTTTTTCCATTCTTAAACACCTAAAATCAATCCTTAAACAAGTTCCTACTCTGACTAGTTTTTGTTCATTATTTACTCCATTTCCACTCTAGCAACTAGTCAACTTAATTAAATTAGATAATTAACACAGTGACTATTTATTGCCAAAAAAAATCTATGGACTTTAAGAACAAGTCCTGGCCTTCAAGCTCCAATAACTCTTATGTGTTAACTCAATCAACCCTACTTGTAACACTAAAATCTTTAGAAATAAACATATTTATGTTTCTTTTGCTCACTACCTTGACACACCACTACCACCTAAATATGCCTAAAGGAGTCTTCTATACCTTACAATAGTCAAACTTGGTCAACCAATCCATTATAGTTCCTTTCTATCAAGATCTTTACAATCACTCCATTAAGAGGGTTTATAGAGGGTTTTGACAAGTTTACATTCTTAACGAATGTTCATAAAGCTCTATCCCTCAATCCAATACAAAATAATTATAAAGGGTTATTAGGTCCATGTTACACCTCAACAAAAATTCTCAGATCCCCAAGAAAATTCTACATGTGCCAATGAGTAACACAAACTTCTTCTTAGGCTATGAAACCTTTATTTTGCATGCACAGAAACATCCTAACATACTAACTTGATTTATCTTCCTCCTCAAGGACTATAACTTTTTCAACACCTTTAACCAACCATTTAATACCAAAAAACATGCTTACATGAGCTCTAATAGCTAAATATATTTATGACTACTCACAAGGACCTCATTAGCCCACCTTGCCTAATAGGCCTAAAACCACCAAACCAGCTTTCCTCTTGAAGATACTTGGAAACTTAACCACTAAGTTCATAACACCTTATATATCTTTAATCCACTCATTTCAAATACTAAAACCAACAACCAAGAATACACAATGCATATACCTCTTACCTTATCAAACAACTTAACAAAGTCAAACACATAAAGCATAGGACGACTTACAATCCACATGAAAACCATATGAGAAGACTTATCCTGCTAAGATCATATCAAGAACATGTCAAATGTTCTCTCTTCAATCTTCATTCTATCCACTCATGCCTCTATAGAACCAACTACTCCAACTACTCACATTAGCAACTAAGACTAAATTGAAGACTAAGATCATGCAAGTTAAACCAAGAGCACTCTCATACCACTTTTCCATCACCAATGCCACTTGACATCAATGACAACACATCACTATGACCAATATACCAACAATATGTAATTATTGAAAACCTCTTTGTTTTGTTTGAGAAATATCATGTTTTGCTTAAAAACTGATTAAATTAAAATGACAAGTGTTCCTAGAGCTCTCTCATTCTTTTATGTATGTGTGGTGATGCTTCAAATACCTCCATCTACTGAAAAACTTTCACTATTTACCATATTCCTTCTTTAAATGTTACAAATGGTCAAAGAAGCTTTTCAAAATTAGTTGCAACATTATAAAAAGATGTTTGACTTCTTTTGGAACACTTTTTTAGATCATGGGACATATATAATTACATGACATAAGTTATATGACATTACAAAAACCTCAAAAACCTTGACACTCCTTGGACCTCTTTGACTAGGACATATCTTGACAAAACAAGCATGATGTTATAAGGAGGACATTTACCTTAAACTTGTCAAACATATCTTAATCTATGTTAAACATGCTTTATGCATTATTTTCAATATTGATAATCAAATTAAAGACTTGACAAGACAATGTTTTTTGTTGAAATGGTCTATGGTATCCAAAATTTAGTTAACATCCTTGGCAACCTCTTGGGAATGCATACTTTCTATTCATCTAGAAAGTTTCTTACTACATTCATTTTGATATGGAGTCATGAATGCAACTTAGCTTGGGAAAAATTTACAATTAGACTTGAAAAAAACCTTTAAATCAACTAAAATATACAAACACAAGATAAAGACACCACTCCACACCACACATGTGTCATAAAACACTTGGAAGAAAGACAAGACAAATCAAAAACACACACACTTGTTCTTGAATCACTTAGGGAACATAAAGTCCTAATCTAAAATATACAAATTTGTAAAACTAACCTCAATAATATGCCTTCAAATGTATACCATTGACTAGGTTACTCAACTCCTCTCTATTAATTCTTGCAAGTTGAAAGGCATTGTGTTCCTTGCAAGCAATGACAACATAAGGTACACTCCATAATGCATCAAACTTAGTGTGCTTACCTGGTTTATAAATATATGCATCCCACTTTAATACAAGATCTCCTTCTTGATATGATCTTGAGATAAATCTCTTATCAAAGTTTATTTTCACGTAATATTCCATGGTGTGCATATCATGGTTTATCTTCTCCTCCAAGGCCTTTAGTTCTTCCAATATTATCTACATAGGATCATTCTCCATTATATCAATATAATGTGCCAACTCAAGATCTAGTAACTCAAGTGAAATTGGTAGTTGACTTATCTCCTATTTACAATCATATAGGGTGATTTACCAATGGTAATATTTGAGGTGATTCTATTATCTCATAAGGTTGTCTTTAATTTAGTGTGCCAAATAGTTTTATTATCTTCTATTTCCTATTTATAATTTTGATAAAGTTTTTATTAGTAAAATAAACTAGTCAGTGTGCCAAATATTTTGATTATCTTCTATTTCCTCTTTATAATTTTGATCAAGTTTTTATTAATAAAATCAACTAGTCCATTTCCCTATGGGTAGTTATAATAAGTACTTAAGTAGATACCATAGTGGAGATCCCATTCCATTGTTCTTGCACCACTAAAAGCCATGGCATTATCATAAATTATTGTTATAGGGATCCCAAACCTTGTCACTAGGATCTCATAGAATTTAATAACTGAAGTCTCATTAGCCTCTTTAAATTCCACTTCTTCTACCCACCTTATGAAATAGTCACTAGCTATAAGCACCCATTTATGGCCTACACTAGATGGAAGATTGATCATTCCAATGAAGTCAAGTCCCCAATACATGAATGGTTTTATAACTTGAACAAGATTAAGAGGAAGGGATGCAAATATTTGTTTACCTACAAATAATGCACACTTTTGACATCTCCTAACCCAAGCATAATAATCATTTAATAGTCTAAGCCAATAGTACCCAAGTCATCATTTTTGTATATGTGGTTTTAGGTGCAAAGTAACCTCCAATCAGCCCATCATGGAATTGTTATAGAATATTATCAAGCTGATATATTTCCACACATTTTAGCAACATCCCATTTAGGTATTTCCTAATAATAACCACATCCATAAAAACTTAAGGTATTAATTTCAATATGAAGTATTTATATTTTTCTTTATCTAGACCCATAAGACACTCACCTATTTGAATAAACCTTACCATTTATTGTATCTAGCTTATATAATATGAAGTTATAGCTATACTTGGACCTGAAGTCATCTATTATATTCTCAAGAGTAACTATCCCTTTAGGAAGCTTATTAGACCTTAATTGTACAATTTGGTACCCATATTGGTGCTACAACTTGGCCTAGTTTTTATAAGAAAAATTAGTTTCTTGTTGGAGTAAACATTTTATTTGTTTCACTTTCAAACACTTGACAATTGACATCATTGTCTAGTATTTATGGCCTTATAACTACAATGATGTGTGGCTGAGTTTTTGAAATCTTGACATCATTAAGGATGCCAATTGTGTTCTAATTGATGCCACCCTATCAGAATGTTGATTCCCTTCCCTTGGGACTAATTTGATGTTAACAGCCTCAAAATATTCAATAAGGTCCCACACTATGCTTGTAGGACTTCAATAATGTGTTTTTGCCAGCACCCTTACCTCTTACTTGGTGGATAACTAGTTCACTATCTCCAATGGCATGTACCTGCTTCACTCATTTCTTTCTTTCTATGTATAAGAGCTTCATATTCAGATGAATTAAAATTATAACTAAACTAAAATATAATGGTATAATAAAACCTCTCATTTAATGGAGAAACAAGCATAATACCTACCCTTACTTCCTGAGCCATCAAAAAATAATTTCCATAAACCATTAATACCATCACTAGGATTAGAAAGAGAGGGTATGGATGTAAATTATTCATGTAAACAATATACACCAAGACTATTTTGTTCAACACCTCTATATGGGTCATACTCATGATTTTCTACCCCCCCCCCCCCCCCCCCCCACATTCATCAAGGAAGAAATTTGAAATGTCTTCAAGAGTACAAATTGGATATTAGTTACTAGGATGATCTTCCTCATAAATGATAGTATAATTGACATTGGTGGTATTTGGTTTGTATGGATCAATGTTAAACCTTGAGATAGGTTCTAATTTTATGGTAACTTTGGTGCCATATCTAGTCTTAAAAGCCATACATGACCAATCTAATGACAAATAACCACCAATCTTTGATGTGAAGTCCCTTAACAAGAAAATAGCAAAGTATGGTGGTAAGATAAAAATAAACACATCTTGAGTAATGGATAAATTATTACAATCATGAATATTTAAGTTAAAACCTTTGATAACACTAACTATCTTAGAGTTTAAATCACCAAGTTGTAATGTACCTTTGGTATTAGGCTCATAATTGAGGCCTATATTATCTTATATTTATTTTATCATAACTTATTTTCTTTCCCCACTATCTATGATATAATTATGCACCAAATAGTCACCAATGATCATTGAAACATAAAATGGAGTAGGCTTGTCCACTTTACCTTGTTGTGACTCACTAGGCTTAGATGTGTTTATGAACACATTAGTATGCATTTTTGTTTCTCTTGATGTTGAGATGAGCTTAGATATATCTTATTGCAACATATCCCTTTTCCTAGGAATATAAAAAGTATCCCACATAGGAATATTTACATGGATATTTTTCTTTTGATCTATTATGTTGAGAGAAGGAATTCCAATCTTTGGTTGTTCTCTAAAATCTATGCCATCACTTTGGGCTTTTTTGTTTTGGTATATAGAGGTACTTTTCTCATTATAATTTATTTGATTTTCTTAAACCTTAAGATATATGTTATCCTCTCTTATCCATTGATTCATATATGGGATTATAAATAGATATTTTCCACTCTCTTGTGCCTCTTTAGCAACCCTCTTTTTAGACTCAGTGTTGGCTATAATAGAATTATCTACCACTCTTCTTGTGTTTCCTAATTGATTCACTACACAATAATATTTTTATTGAAAGTTAAAAAGTGTATCACCTGATTTCACCTTATGTTAGAGAAGGTATTATTCTATCTTGTGCCACACAAGATTGGTTAAACACCCCATATTGAGCTATACATTTCTCATGAGATCGATTATATTGATAAGGCCAATCTTACTCTTTTATTAGATTATTTTAGGTATGTACTAAATCTCTTGAATTGGAGTTAGCATTTGGATTATAACTAGTGTATGTATTAACATTAGTGATATGGAATTATCCTTAAGAGTTTCTTTAGAAGGGTGGCCTATTTGATTGATAGGGCTGATGATATGTGTGTGGAGTTTGATAAGGCCTATGAAACTAAATTTGTTGCCTCTCTATTTTCATGACATTTTTGTAATAGTATTAAGTAGTCCTTCCACATCATTTGGCTTACTTGTTCTTATCTTTAATATCAATCTCATATGCATTTGGGAAGGTAGTCCCACCCATAGATTGAATCATAAAAATTATATCACTATTAAATGCTTTGAGATAGTATATGAATGCATAATTTGGAGTGGGTATTAAAATAGTTGGGATCTTAGCCCATGTCAATTAGACCTAACATTGAAATCCTGCATGAATTCTTAAGGGGCTCTCTTTATGGTGGTCAATTTCTCAGCCAAGAAAAATTGATCCCTCTTATCTTAAAATCTCTTACTTAATTGATCTCCTAATTCATCCCATGAGTTGATGTAATTAGAGGCTAAGGTTCTATACCGCTCCCAAGACTTTCCTTTAAAACTAATTTTCAATAACCTAATGACCATATTTTCTCATGTTATATTATGGATGTTTCAAAATTTTGCCATGTCCCTAATGTGTTCAATGGGAGTAAGGGTAGTTTATCCACTAAAATAAGGGACACTCTTAAGGGAATATATTGTTATATCATTATATCATGTGAAGTTTAATGGATAACCACCATTAAAAGTAATAAAGGGTAGATTTAGAGCCATCCTACTAGCCTTAGGAAGATTTGGATTAAAGGGGAAATGAAGCTTTCTTCTTGTCGATTTAGTATAATGGATATTATAATGTAATATATTTATTTTGATTGACTATAAAGGTAATTAAAAAAAATCAAAATGGATACCTTTCACATTTGATCTTGTATTCACTTTTGGCATGAAAATTGGCTCACTAGTTAGCAATTAAGAGTTTAGAATAAATTTTCACCCTTGAGATCATGTATTCAAACCCTCTATTTTGAGTTATACAATAAAATTAGTCCCAAGTTGTGGGTGACCCCTAAGTGGACCAAATATATATATTTTGGGATAGCTCCTAAGTAAAAAACCTACAGTAAAAATTAAAATAATTAATTAGATTAGAAAAGGGAAATATAAAATCTAAAACTAACAATAAACTTGGAGGTGATGCACCAAACATAAGGTCCTCAGCTTGCTAAACAATGCACTATGAAATACTAAGTTAAATTTTAATTATACCATTTTAAGATAGTCCATATGACACTAGTGATTTAATATGAAGGATATGGATATTTTAAATTATTAAGATGATCATCCAAGAGGTACTAGCAGTAGACACTAATGACTTATTAGTTCTCCAATTAAGTAAACCATGTATAACACTTCATATGACTTGTGAAAGAAGACAAACTTACATAGAGATATGAATAAGAAGGACAAATATAAGGAAAAACACTTATTATCACAAAGCATTCATCAAAACATCCCATTCAAGATCACTATATGAAATATGAATATAGTAATATCCATCTTGAATTGATTCCAATAGGCAATTACAAGTCTAAATTCTGGTAGGGCTTCATTATAACTAATGTGAGGATACATTTTAAGTCATCGAATGCTTGTCTTATAGCAAGAAGAGGGGAGAAGAGAGAGATAATATGATATATAAAGATCATCATGACCATTAATTATCATAATATTTATAAAATAGAGAAAAATTTACACCAATCCTATTGAGAATGTGTTATCAATTAGTCTCTTAAGATCTCATGATCAAGTGTTTATGAGATTCCTTGTGAATATTGGCATGGGAGGTTACTTTGGAAATATTGAGTTTATTGATCCTAACTCCTTCCCATTAAGGCTACACCTTTACACATAAAAGGATATATAAAAGGGATTAAACTCACACATGGCCTGATTGAACCACCTTTATGCCTTTTTTGATCTCTTTTATGCTTCTTCATCAAGTAAAATGTGTACTTAAAACTCAAGCTTCTCTTCAAGATTTATCTTTCCATAATGTATTAGTTGCTCAAAAAAAATATAATGAATAAATCATGGTATTTTTTATCTCAATTATCTACTACCATATAATTCTTCCATCAGGTCAGTAATCTTAAATTGAACACATAGGAGTCTCCTTACAACTATACTAACACTTTAGCAACTCAATGACTACTAAACTAATTTATTCTTCTTGATTCATGGTTTTTATTTTTTATTAGATGATTTTTATATAATCCTTAATGTTTTTATAATTTTATTGAGTATTTATAAATTTGTTTCATACTCCATTTATCCCTTTCAAGTCTTGCAATCAAGTCTCTTTTAAACTAGCTAATGTAACAATCCCCATTTCTGTTCCATATGATGAATTGATGACTTATTTATTACCTTGAAATGTGTGATAAAGGAGTATATATAGTCACATAATTTATTAATAGTTTCATAAATACTTTGATTTGGATACTTGCTACAACTTTCTACCATTCTCTATGTTCACAATCAAACCTACAACCCCACTTTTAGGCCATTTTACATACATAATTAGCTCACATGTGCCAGTTTTACACTTAGATTATTTAGAGAGTCATAGACAAAATTAGAGTAATTTTATGTCATATAAAATACATTTTATTGTTTTAAATCACTCTCTCTCTCATCAAGCTTTTATCAAGGTTTAAGTAGGGTTTAAGAAGCATAGTTTCATTGTGAGTGTTCATAGCCCTGAGGGATTGGATTGTTGAATTAATGCCAAGTATTTTTATTAGATAATATAATTCACCTATTAAAAATATATAGGAACCAAATTAAATTTTTATATAAATTTAACACATGAAGAAAACACTCCTCAAGCTAGTAAACCGGCAACTAGGAGGTTGAGAAGGGGGAATTTGGGAGCAAAGGAGTAATAGTGCTTGTTTTTGGCCCAAAACAACTGATTGGTGTATGAGACACATTATAACATATTTTTAAATGTTAATTTTTATATAATAACCTCTAAATTTTATGTAAACTTCCCTAATCCTAGTGTGAGGGTTTACTCACGCTCTTGCTCTCTTAAACCTAATAGGTCTTTATTTGTAATTTATTCTTTCTCTAATAACCCAAATATCTTGGAGCTATCTAAAAAATTTACACTCACCCTAATAAATCCTTAAAACCTCAAAATATTCTTAAATCATGGAATTTATCTAAACCTTCATGTACATATTTGTATATGTCCATTTTTAGGCCTATTATGCCTAATCAGCGTTTCAGGCTTGCTATTGCCTTCAAGTACTTAATCACTCAATGAGAATACTATGATACTTAATATATATTAATATGTATATTTATCTCTATTAAAATCACATATAATTCACATTCCAAAAAATTCCCTTCATTCTTCTCAACGATACTACCTGTAGGAGTGTAATAGGTCTGTGTTAAGTCTCTTGACTGGTTTGCTTATAGACCTTATTCAAATGTGTTTAAGCATTTAGGTGATATTTATAAATGATAATAAGTTATATATTACTTATCATGGATTATAAATATGACTCCTAAATTTATTCCACTTCTTTTTATGTCATTTTGGTCATACTACCTACTATAGGCCTGTAGATAGTCATTAGGCCTAAAACCTTCATCTTCTTTGTTTCGATCATCTCAAGCCTAGAAGATATATTGGTGGTATATTGGGAAAATTATTAAATTATTTTTAGATATTATCATTCATAAAATATTATAAAATCACCCTAAAACCTCATTGACACCCTCACAACCTTCTTGACTTACCCAACCCACTTTTTGGGTTCACACAATTCATTTTTTGGGCTCTACCAAATACACAATCCTTCTTCAATATAAAACCAATAATTATGTGATCTAAATTTTTATATGAGACAAATTTTAAGTCATTTTTATTTATTATAAACTAATTCCATATTGATTTCTATAGGATGACTCTCAAGATCCTTGAGGCTTTGTATACTACTTCAATGGGCTTAGGTTCTAAATAGGCTTAATTCATTATTCAATCTAGGAAATTGATATATTTTTATCTCCTAAAAATTATTTATATTTAATAACTCTTATAATAAATTTTATACCATATATACCTTTATTTAACTTTCACAACCTAAGTTTCCAGCTCACATTTGCACTTCTAGCCCAACTCTCTCAACACTAGCATATAGGTGTCTGTCTAGGTCTATTAATTGATAAGTGTTCCATGTGCTCTTCAAGACATTAATATTATCATAAATCCTCTCATTATGTTTATACAACCTATGATTTAATTTATATTCATCTTATTTTTTCAAATTTGAGGTCAGATCTCATCCATGTTCAAACACACCTGCAAATGTGTGTGTTAGGCTTGATACTTCATTTGTTTTACCTCATGAGTGATCTATTCCCTTGAATTATGGAGGTGAATTTAAGGAGGATAGAGAAATAAGTGATAAAATAGATAAAACTATGTTATATACTCATTAGAAACCCCTTATTTCATCTCTCCATGACCTCAATAAGGTCTATCCTATATTATCACCTATAACCATTCTCTAAAATGCATGATATTCTTTCTTACCTAAAGTTCATGGATCATATAATGATTTAAAGTGGTATAAGTAATTTTTTATTAATAATTATGGGTTTATATATGTTATTTTAAGACCAATGAAGGCAAAAAAGCACTTGAACCAATCCAAAACCTGTTTGTAGTCTTGACTAAAACGTGCCATTAAAGAAGAAGAACTAGTTTCTTATTAAATGATATTTTTTATATGATGTACCTAATTAATTTTGTGTCATTTATGTCTCTTATAATATTTAGATCACCCAAACATGATCATTTTATTCTATCAGTTTCTGAGGTGGAGAAATAGAGGTAAACCTAAGTATTACTTGGATGAATAAGACATTATTAACCCCTTCTACTCTTAGTGATTACTCATAGAGTTAAGGGGATCAAACAAGAAACTAATGATACAAAAATAAAAATATTGGTTAAAATATAATTCAAGAAATAAGAACAAAACAATTGTAATAACGTTATCTCTGAAAAGAGATGTTTTATTGATCAAATTTGTAGACCCAAACATATGTCTATCTCTGAGAAGAGATGTCTAATTTCCATTTTGGGTTACATATTCATTTATAAATTTTTTAAATGTATGATTATGATGTTTAAGGTCACTAATATTGAGGTATATTAAGTGGTTTGAATTCCATGATTTTAAACAATATAGAATTCAAGGAATTACTATTTTTAGAAACTTACTATTTTTAGACTGCACTACTAAAATTGAAATTTGGGGCACTTGCATTTGGTTTTTAGGGGTTAAAACCCACCAAGATAATATTGGTTCCATCTCATAGTGTTCCCATAATTATTATCTTTCTAATGGTTCATATGGGGAGTCAAATGGAGTTATGCTACAAAAGTTATGGCTCCCAAAAGTTCTGCCACCAATTGGGGTAAAACTGTCACTTGAATTATCACCTAAAATATTGGTTATATCAACTAATGACAAAAATTTTAAGGTCATAGAGACCCCATATCATTCTTAATACCTAGTATTCCAACCTTCTCTCTCTTAGCTATACCAACTAAAAATTGAAATTCCTTTTAAAGCTAGTAAGGAGATTGATAGGAAAAATAAATAGGTTTTTTATATGTTTGGATTTGAAACTTCCTCAAATGCTTGGATTTTAACCTGTATGGAATGAAAGTATCCATAGGAGTGTCTAGAAGTGATATTTACTCTACAAGTTGTATATAATTCTTGAAAACCTCTCCTTTTTTCTTAAGAACTATCATGTTCTTCTTAGAAACTAATTAAACTAAAATTATAAGTGTTCCTAGAGCTATTTCATACCTATACAAAAAAAATTTGTGTCAACCACCTACCTCTAGTGAAAACCTATCAATCCTTATGACATTCCTTCTTGAAATGTTACAAATGGTTAAGAAAGCTTTTCAAAATTAGTTACAATTTTATAAAAATATGTTTGACTTATTTTAGGACACTTTTATAGATCATGAGACATATATAATAGCATGAAATAAGTTATATGGCATGAAAAAAACATCATAAACCTTGCCACTCCTTGGACATATTTGACTAGGACATATCTTGACCAAATAAGCATGATGTTATAAGGAGGTCATTTAGCTTAAAATTTTAAAACATACCTTGATATATGTTAAACATGATTTATGAATTATTTTCAATCTTGAGAACTAAAGTGAAGACTTGACAAGATATTTTTTTTGTTGAACTAGTTTATGGTAGCCAAAAATTGGCTAGAAGTTACTATCTAACTTATATATAGATGTCTAGTATAAAATGCTTATTAAAATGATTTGAAAACACCTGAATGCTTCTAAATTCTATGCCACCTTTACTCTAGCGCATTTAGATCTAGGTCATGGACTATCACTCCTTGTCAAATAGTAAAACCCTAGTTCTTCATCTTCATAGTGGTTGTGGAAAAAATGGGTTAGTGGGAACATGGTGTCAAGCTTCCCCAAAGACTCCTATATAAATGAACACTACCTATATATCTAATTATATGAATATGTCATCAAACTTAAGTAGTTTTACCCTATGGGTTGCCTTGTGTGTGAATCATGTAGTGTGATAAGTAAGTATAATAGTGACCTAGCTTGTAGCTTGGTAAATATGGCTCTTAGGCTACTCCTTCAATATTTTAGACCTATAAATATGATATCCTTATGTTTGATATATAAATATGAGAAAATATTTAAGCTTTTCTCACTTGACTGATTGATTAAGTGTTTTTTAGTCTATGTTAGGTGAGGAATGAACAAGGATTGATCTTATATTTATGCCAATCCATTTGGATAATAACTCACATTAAAGTAATTAATAAAATTGTAGGAATACATTTCATTTACAAATTGGATGAATTTAGGGTAATATATACTTGCATTGGCATATAACACTTGTGTCACCTAGGTGTCTAAATAGGACACAAGTGCTTGGGAAGCTAGAAAATACGTGTAGGTCTAGAACTTGTAGATATATAAGTAGGTTTGTAATATTTTGGATAAGATAGAAGGTATGAGTCATCACAATAACATTTATTGGACTAAGAGATAAATAGCTAGGCATAGAGAGATAGTGTATATGAGCCTTTTAGCAATAAAAAAGGTCTAGAAGCTGAAGCTACATCCAAGATATTTATTTTTCAAGTGCACAAACTAAAGTTTTATATAATATATAACTAGTGTTTATAGAAAGAGTAAAAAATATTATAAACAAAGAAGGGATTTAGAATTACATAATTTTCCCCTTTAATGTAAAATTTTGTCGAGAGGAATTTGAAATGTTTAATAGAAGAAAGAAGAAGATAAGGCATCACCAAAAATATTATAAAGACAAATTTATGATCATCAACAATATCAAAAAATATTTTTGGATAATTTGGTCAATCTACAATGGAATAAAGACCAATAAGAAGGATAAATTATCCACTAAAACCTATAAAATAAGTGCTTACACCAATTTTTCATGCGAAGTATAAATAAATGACATAAATAGGATATATATATATATATATATATATATATATATATATAATGAATGTAATAAAATCATATCTAATACAAGGAAAAAATATTTAAAAATAACTTTCATAATAAATTACAGAACCTGCACAAAAAAGAAAATAAGTTAGCCTAATATAATTAGCTAAAAAAAACATATATCATTGACAAGTAACAAGAAAAATTAAGTAAAAAAGTAAGGAATGCATAAAATTTTGAGTTTTAAACTTATAAAAAGGGATACAAAGAAGATGTGTTGTTTGAAAAAGATATTCTACTGAAATAAGTTGAGGAATTATCAAAATAATGCACATAAAAGTCTTGAGAAGATATCATAGCTTTCATGATCCAAATTTTTTTAACCTTTGAATGGTGTTTTAGTGGATTTAAAACAATGCAAAGTGTCATGAGTAGATTTAGAACAATATCTACATGGGTTTAATTTCTAACATGTTGACATATGATGTTTGTTTTATCACAATTCTTAAAATTTGTACCATTTTAAACTAAAATATGAGAATCAAAATCATTACAATCAGAATAAGTCTTATGAGGGTGAGAAACATGATTGTGTAATGTTCTTCAATGAGGGGTAAATATGAATTTATATTATCATTAGATGCATTAAAACCAAGATCCCTGAAAAAGTTTCATTAGATTTAATCAAAATATGCTCAAGAATGTCATTTTCACCACATTTCTTTAATCATTTCCTAAATAACCCAGGGAGTGCATAATACACAAACTAGGGTTAGAATTTTTTTTCAAAGAAATATTCTATTTATAGAAAAAATAAACACATTTTAAGGCAACATTTTTAGAGGTGTGAATGTCATATAAAGATGTAATTTTAGCATTTAAAGTGTCAAATGAGGTTTTCATAGTCCCTATTTTCTCATTAAAATAGGTTTCCATATTTGTCAATATATCAATAAAAGAGGATTGTAAAACATCAATAGTCATAGAGTGTAACTCATTTTGACATTTGGGAGCATAAATTTCATTATCTTTGAAAGCATATTTTTACGTAATATTTTTAAATTATAAAACCAATGGCAATTTAAAATTCATTTTATAAAATAAGGATTGGATTCAAATATGTTTAATGCATAAATTAATTTATCAAAGCATTAGATATTATTTTGATGACATATTTTAAACTATGATATAATTTTGCACCAAAATTTTATAGTTTGTTCCTAACTTAAAAATGAATAAACCCCCCAAAATAAAAAAAACCTGGATCTTAAATTAAAAATTATCCTTTCTAATAGATGGGTTCTTATAAAAAAATATTTAAAATGGCATGCTTAAGAGAGATATCACATATTTGAAAAATAAAAACTCACATTTATGGCTGATTTTTATCAAGTAAAGGATTAAGAAAAATAATGTAAGACATAAAAAATGTTTTCAAGGGTGTGATCCTTTGCATAAAAAGTGTCAACATATCTTCTGATTTGCCACCAAAACACCTAAAAATATTAAAAGATCAATGTTTGAAAACTCTTTCTATAGTACCATGTTAGGAACTATGCTAGAATCATAAAATAACAATGTTGAATAAATCAAATGAATGTATAAGGTAAAATATCACCTCAATAAAAATCTATAAAATAATAAAAAAGATAATATTTGTCAAGTGGGGAGATCTTTAAATGTAATAAATCCCCACATCTATTAGAAGGATTACAAAGGAAAATTCTTAAAGTATAATTTTGATGGAAGAAAATAGAATAGAGATATATGGGACTTAAGCCAAAAATAAAAATCTTAAGAAAGACTAGTGTGTTTAGTGTCTATAATAAGAGAGGAGAGAGCTCAATAGATAGAGATAAAAGGAAATAGGAATTATTTATACAACCTTATTATGTAATCCAAATGTTTGTAATACCCATAAAGTGAGGGGGATATGTGTGGCAATTGTGTGGGGAGTTGCAAGTAACTCTAAGATTCCATAAAAAGGGATAAAAGAGGTGTGATGCCTCATAAATATAGGATAAAGTGAATCTATTATAATATTAAATTCACAAGTAAATAAACATAGGATTAATATAAACTAACCTAAAAAATATTAATCTCCAACATAACATGAGATGGTGATTTGGTAAATATACATAGCAACATAAAAACATAATAAAAAAATGTTGTAAAAATGAAAGTAAGAATGCAAGTAAATAAAAAAATAAAAATGTGTAAATTCACTTAAATTTTCACCTATAGAGATGATGTTGTGTGTGGTGCAAGTGATAGAAGGTGTAGACACCCCATTCTGGCCACAACTAGCTTCCAACTGGACTTCAGATTGATTCCTACCAAATAGTGCAAATTAAGCCTAGGAATCACTGAACATCCCAATTTTGTCTACACATCAAACATTAGTTATCAAAATCATGTTTAGGAATCCCTATTTATGGTATCATCCTATACATAATAGTAAACTCTCATGGATTCATCTCTAGTCACCTTGTGACCTAAAAATTTGTAGTTTGTCTTTTGGACCCATTAAGTAGGGCACTTGAATAATTCCTAAAGTGCTAAAATGCTAAACATAATGAATCAAATAATTAAACTAAATTAAATTATTGAGTGAAGTTTCCATGTCTAATTAGTGAAAATAAATTTTATAAAAAGGAAAGTTTAATAAAATATAAGGTCATGATGACATCATCATCCTCAAAGTCAAGGAATTCAAAATATATCCCTAAATACAATAAATTTAGAAATGGAGAGCCATGTTTAATAAATGGGATATATATCCCAAATATTAATTACATGTCCCCTTCTTAACTCAACTAGAGTTAGCCTTAACTCATATCAGATTAGTTTGAACTCAACTATGGTTAATTATGACCTAACTACACTTGGTTTTGAGTTAATTTTGGAGGCTATAAATACAAGGCCTCACCCATTAATATTTATGTTTTTTATATGCAATGTTATTTTTAGCAACCCAAATAACACCCAGTTAAAATTAGATTTCTCAAATTTGACTCACATCTGGACTAACATTTGAATGATCAAAGGCTATGGGATACTTGTGTTTAGATTATACCTCTAATTGTGAGGCTATTTCCTATGAATATGTGAATTTAGGATCAATTAATAAACATATTTGATGTTGGGATGAAAATATTAAGGAATAAACTCAAAATGAAATCTATCTATGATGGTGATGCACTTGAATAGTGATTCATCCTCTGTAAAATTTAAAGCTTAGGCACACATGGATAAAGATTGAATAATTTATTAATAAAACTCTCTCATATCAGTCCTAAACATCAATGTTTTAAATAACATTTGCATAGTGAAGGTGTGTGTATGAAGGTCTCTAAAGACACTGCATACTAATAATCTTCAACACAATTTTTGTTCTTAACTCTTCAAGTGACCTATAAAGGATGAAATCATAGTAGTAGGTGAGGAAATGACACACTTATATGAAAATAAACAATAAAAATTACACACTATAACCATGAACTAATCTGCAAACAAACTCTCTTTATTGAATTTTGTACAAGTTACAATTTCTATATAGTCTCTCTATACCAGCCTGAGGGATCCAAAAAAATGGCTTAAAATCCTAAAAATATATAAAAATTGAAAAGATCTATCCAATGTGGCATAGAGGAGAGAAGGATAATTAAATTATAGTTAACTCAAGATAATATCCTTTTACAATTATAAATAATAGTCTTCAATTTATCTTGGTTATCTCAAAATCCTTACATGAAATGGAACTTGAATATTGAGTTAAGAATGGAAGAATATCAGATAATTGGCATGAAAACTCCATTTTGAACTCTTTGATAGCCATCCAATGCCAAATTATCTTTTGATTATTTGATCAAATAGGCCTACTAGGCCAATTAGGCCTAATAGCCTACTTATTGCACTTGAACTCCATTAGAACCTAAAATAAAACCATGAAAACTGAAAATAAAATGAGTATTAGACTTTTAACAACTCCTTTCAGCATGAGACAAGTCCTCCTTATGAACAAACTCTTGAAATTCAGTCACCATGGTTAACTAGGTCAATTTTGCCTCATTTTGTTATAGAATGGCTATTTTGAAGGAGCTGGTAGGGGAACTTCTAGGTATATTTCTAACCAATTGATTATTTGAGGATTAATAAAATGTCTCAAGCTTGAATCTCCATGAATTGGATTTCATGTAAACTATATTGTACCTCATTTTTGGTGATTTTTCTCATAAAACTCCAATTTCATCTCTAATACGTATAATTAAATTAAAAAAATAGCATTTATGGGACCTTCTTTGAGTTTAATTGATGTTTTAATAGGTTTCATGTTTATCCATGAGGTTTTGATTTTAAGAAAATCAACTTTTCTCAAAACTGGTCACTATGAGGATTTTGGAGCTAAACCTTCTTAGTGATGGTTCATGAATCACAAACATCCAAACCTAAAATTATTGACATGAATATATATTATACATACCCCCTCAATTTCCATACAAATATTGGGTTCCCATGTAAAAGGTATGAGAAGATACCCATGTGAAGAAATTTACCTATAGGGTTTTACTTACATTTTGGATTGCTTATGCTTTTTGAAATTGTCCATAAATCAAATCCCCTCAACAAAACTAAATTATTCATTAATTATAATTTAATATGGGTCCTCAAATCATTCTAAGATCATTTGGAAAAATTATTCACATGGTGAAAGATACAAGCATTTGATCAGGTGGCTTTGAATTTCTCCTTATGGATAAATTTAAGTCCTCTATTTCTTCTCCCAAATTTAAAACATCATCATGGGACATTTACCATTTCATTAAATCTTTTTGTAGATTTCATCTTGCTTGATAGGTCAAAAAATGCCATTAGGTGTTATAGGCCTACTTACTTGTTTTAGCCCCCAAGGGCATGGTTTGCATATAAATTAGAGTTTAAACACTCTTTAAAGGTATTATTAAGATGTAAAAACATACTCTTATGCTTGAAAAACACTTTAATTAACTTAGAAACCTTTGTTTCACCTTTAAAACCATAAGAACCTCCTTTATCTCCATCATGACTATTTTTAGACAAGTAGGAGATTGTGTCAAAATAGTGGGCACTTACAATTGTATAATGGTATTTATATGTATATTTAAGCTTCCTAAATTCATGATGAAGATGTTTACCAATTTTCAAGTCTTGATTCCACCTATAGGTCCTTAAAGGCACCAATCTCTCTCAAAATATCTCTTATGCATTGTCTAAGCAATGTACTTGATTGTGTTTCTCTTATTTTCACCTTAGCTTGAGCCTAAACATGATGAATATGTTTTTAAAATATCATAAAAGTCCCCTTTTAGTGATTTCATACTATTTTACCACCTTCTTAACCCTTCATGTCTCCTTAATACAAGATTTTAGGCCTCTACACAGTCACCTTCCATACAATAGGCCTGTACTATGTCCTTATGAGCTTAGAAATGTTTCTTAATAGATTGATGAAGATTTTTTTTAATGCCCATTTTTTATTTTTTCATATAAAATCTCACATTAAACCACCTCCTAACCTAGAGGTACATTGAGTTAGGCTTACTAGTAGATGACTATGAGGGTATTGCTACTATTGGTTGTAGGTAGTGATAGTTGACTTTGATTGAGTGCTTAGGTCTATTTAATGAGATTAGAAACCTTTTTATTGTCTTATACATTCATAATTTATTAACTCAATGACCCCTTCATGATAAAAATACTTATACGTACCACTATATTTCTCATTTCTTCATGCTTAGAACATGACTATGTGTTATACTAAAACCCTTGTATGGTTGTAGGTGCAATTTTTTTGGGGTGTATGAATATAATTGAATTTTTAAACCTTAAATTTACCCTTTTATGAATTAATATCTCTCTATAACTAGACATTTAATATCCCTTGAATCCTAAAACCACCCTAGATCACTATGTTCATAACTTCTTACCAACCAGAATATATGATTATGCTGAAGCACAGTGCTAAGTGTAATTTTGACTATATTTATTGATAGTAGGCTAGTAATTTAAGTCATTTATTTCATGATCCTTGGTGAATTCATATATATTTGGTCTCATTATAGCATATTTTTAATTATGAACTTCCTTCAAAGACCATTGTGATTTCAACTTAGTGCAAGTTTGAGGAAAAGCTTGTATTCTACTTTAGCTATAGATGCATCCTCATGAAAGTGATGACTGTAACATGGTTTATTACACCATTATATTCATATTTAATACTCATCATCATATTATTCTCATTAAGTGTTTCTTAAATAAAAAACCTCACATAAGACCATGGACCCATCTTTCTCCATGCCTAAAAACTTGATTGAGTTTATGAGGCTATAGGTGGCTTCTTGAGTTTGTTGGTATGAATATACCATTAGGTGTTTTATATCCCTATTCAAAATATATTTGATGACTCATAACTCTTTTTCTCTTGAAACATATTTTTGAATCATCAAAACTCTTCTATGTCACTATCCCTTTTTTGTATCACAAACTTCACTTTAGGTGCTTGACAGTACTTTTCATGTTTGTATAGATTGGGGGTTATCGAGTGATGATGATATGACCACATAAGGTTTTTATTTTATTTTATCCATGTCATAATTATATATTTAACCTCAAACTCTCCTTAAAGTGATATAAACTCCCTTGAAGGTTTCTATTTGGCATTCTCACCTACTTGGTTGTAGGTTATCAAATTGGGCTGACTATAGGTTACATTTGTGCCTCATTAGCCCTATTCCAGGATCCACATTTTTTTACCCTATATCTCTATTAAATTATGATCAATATTTAAACCCAAAACCTTTTTGAAGAGTTCAAAAACATTTAATCATACTTAAAGTATCAATCACCTTCTTTGCTATGGATTCTTCTTGGTGGCTATAGGTGTTCTCATAGGTGGCTATAGATCCACTTTCTTGTGCCTTTCTTGATGGTTCCTATATAGTTATTTTAATATCTAAATTGAGGTTAAGATAAATTATGTTTATCCATTATATTAAATTGATTTAGCTTCTTATTACCTTGAAAAGTCTCTTAACTTGGAAAACTCTTGTCACTATAGGTAGTGACCTAAAAAATAGCTTGTAGGTGCATTTAGTGTTCTTTATATCTATAATTTCATGAAATAAATATCTCTCATTTGAGTTATGTGTTGAGGTCACTCATCACAATGTCTATTCATGCATTTAGGTGTTCAATATCCATAATTCCTAAATGAATATATAACTTGACTACTATAACCTGAAAGTAGGCCTATAGGTGTATGTAGGAACATTGATTGAGAGAATATAAGTGTCTCTCAAGTGTTTTATGACATAAAATAAGATCTCATTTAGATTTTAAACCTCCCTTGACTACTCATATTTACTCAACCCTCATGTCATAACCAAAACTCTAAGGTACCATGCCCTTTCTCTCTCTTGATGATTGTGTTGTATGGACTTTGTATGGGTTTTGGACCTTGGTAAGTTCAAAACAAACAAGGTGAACATGTCTTCTTTTGACTTCATATTGGCAAAATTAGTTCAATCTCCTTCATCATCAATCCTTCCTTTAGTTCTTTCAACACAACCTTATCTTGAAATAAGTCTTGATTATAGATGTATTAGATGTACATTTACTTCTTGGGACTATAGGATAACCCCTATGAGTCACTATAAATTTTGGTAATTTGGCCTATCAAGGCCAAATACCAACCCCTATAATCTAAAACTTTCTAGGATCCTGTCAATAGCCTTTGTAAGGTGGTTAAATAGGTGAATTTTAGTTAAAAATGTCAAGTCTTGGTCATTTAATGTCAAAATTGGATTCAAAATGTCATTAAAATATCTAATATTCCTTCAATTATATTAAAATACATGATTTTTACCTAAGTCAAAAGTTTCAAAAGCTAAAAAGGTTTTTGACACAAATTTAAGTCAAAAATGGTCTATTTTCACCTCCCACAAGCCAAATTTGGCCTAAAAATAATGTAAAAGAATAAAAAATTATTTTTTCATGATTTATGACTCTTATTACTTCAATTATCTTCTAATTATGGTGGTGGAAAGCTTTAGTTTAAATAAAAGGCATAGAAAGGGCTATTTTCTTTCAGTTTTCAAAGGTAAAGTATGGATACATACATAATTATATACACCTAAGGTCTGAATTAGGATAAGGAGGACATGAAAAATATTATATAAGAGTTTCATGGCAATTGGATTCAATACAGTCCAAAACCGGTCATCTCCAGACAATTAGCTAGTTTGCACATAGAGACTGCCTTGTAGGTTTGATGCTTATATGGATTGGAGAGAGAACGTAAAGGTATAAATTTTTGGTTAAAAAAATTAGAATTATATTGATTCATAATTGATTAAGTGGTTCTATAATTTTTCTCTTATCCCTCATGAATTACCCATTTTAAGTCAAGCTAATTTCTATAGTTTTACGTCCATGAAGGCAACTAGTTTTCTTCAATTTCTTTTCACTAGGGTAACATTTCAAGAAAATTAAAGTTTTTATAGATTATTTAGAACCTAATACACCTTTTCATGGAATAATTAATTCCTTTTACACACATATGAAATTAAAAAAAATATCTCAAAGACAAGGAGTGCAATCTGCAATTGGGCATGCTTTCAAAGAGGAATTGTACAGTCTAAGAGAGAGAGAAGGTTTTCAAGATTTCTTGGTTTTATCCATGAAATGGATTTAATTCATGTTATCATGTTTAAATTTTTTTTTCAATAATTCTCCAAGGATTCATGGAATATCCCATCTTTGTGCTCTTAAAGCATCTCAAAAGGCTAGTTTAGCATTGTTTAAAGAAAATTACCATAGTTTGAGGTACTTATCATAGTACTAGGTTTCAAATTTAGCTCATTATTCTCATTTAATGGCATCAAAAATGATATAGGTGGTGGAAGGTATGTTTTTGTTTTAATATCACTCTTCAATATGGTCTTAACATGCTCCTAGTGCTCCTTTCCACCTTAATTTTGTTCATCTCTATTACCACTATCATACCACTACCATTCTCACTGTTCAAGCTTTGTTCTACCCTCATTCAAGTGTCCTAATTATCCATTCACCTCACCAACATTCCAACCATATAAATTACATGTTTCATTGATATAGAGAGTCATGGATTGACTGGATATAACCATAAGAATTAACAAGATGATATAAGCCAAGAAAAACATCATATACAGTCACGAGATGAGGCCTATAATAGGTCACCCCAGTCAAGTATTGGTCATAAGGTAAAATGTGGATAAATCATGATAGATACCTCCTTGAAGGCTTATGAATATAAAATAATAAATTTACATAATGTATCAAGTAATGGAAGTCATCTTAAGTGTGAGGAAATAGAATATACAAGGCCAAGAGACCCTACCTACTGTCCCAAGAAGGAAATGTTAATCAAGCCTTGTTTCAAAAGAATGTTGTGTTGAAAAATATAAAGGAAGTATTTATGATTAAGGATATTTAAGTCATTTTTACAAGATGAATTCAAATGAAGACATGTTCACCTTGCTTGTTTTGACCTTCCCAAGGTCCAAAACTCTTACACAGTCCATACAACATAGTCAAACATAGTCATCAAGAGAGATAAAGGGCATGGTACTTGAAATTTTTGGTTATAACATGAGGTTTGAGTAAATATGAGTAGTAAAGGGAGGTTTAAAATACAAATTATATCTCATTTTAGGTCATAAAACACTCAAGAGAAACTTGTATGCTCTCAATCAAGATTCCTACATAGGCCTACTTTGAGGTTATAACAATAAAGTTATATATGCATTCATGACTTATGGATATTGACCAAAAAAATGTATGAATATAAATTATGATGAGTTACCTAAACATATAACTCAAAATAGATATATTTAGTTTATAAAATTATAGAGATAAAAAACACTAAATGCACCTATAGGCTACTCTTTAGGTCATTGCCTACAGTGATAAGAATTTTCCAAGTTAAGAGACCTTTCAAGGTAATAAGAAGATAAAACATAGAAAATATAATTGATAAACATAGGGTTTATTAACCTTAATATATATCTTAAAATAATTATATATAAACCATCAGGAAAGGCAGAAGAAAATGGACCTACAACCACCTGTGAGAACACTTATAACCTCCAAGAAGAAGCCATATTCAAGAAGTTGATTGATACTTTAAATATGATTCAAAGGTTTTTAAATATTTATTAAGGTTTGGGTTTATATTTTTATCATAACTAAATAGATATCTATGGTAAAAAAACATGTGAAGCCTTGAATAGGGCTAATGAGGCACAAATGCAACCTATAGTTAGCCCAATTTGACAACCTACAACCAAGTAGGTGAACATGCTAAATAAAAACTTTCAAGGGAGTATATATCACTTAAGGAGAGTTTTAGGTTTAATATAAAATTTTTACATTGATAAACTCAAATAAAAACCTTATGTGGTCATAAAATCATCACTCCATATACCCCAATCTGTATAAGCATGAAAAGTACTATCAAGCACCTAAAGTGAAGTTTGTGATCCAAAGAAGGGATAGTGACATAGAATAATTTTTATGATTCAAAAATATATTTCAAGAGAAAAATATTTGTGATTCATCAAATATATTTTTAATAGGGATCGAAAAAACCTAGTGCTATAGTCATACCAACAAACTCAAGAAGCCACCTATAGCCTCATAAACTCAGTCAAATTTCTAAACATGGAGAAAGATGGGTTTATGGTATTATGTGAGTTTTTTGATTTAAGAAACACTTAATGAGAATAATATGATGAGGAAGATTCAAGAGGAAGATAATGGTATAATAAACCATGCTACAGTCATCATTTTCATGAAGATGCATCTACAGCTAAAGGAGAATACAAGCTTCTTCTCAGACTTGCACTAAGTTGAAATCACAATGGTCTTTGAAGAAAGTTCATACTTAAAAGTATGATAAAATGAGACCAAAGAGATATTAATTCACCAAGGATCATTAAAGGACTCCAATTACTAGCCTAATGTCAAGAAATATAGTCAAAATTACACTTATAGTTGTGCTTGAGCATAGTCATATATACAAGTTGGTAAGAGGTTATGAAAATAGTAATATAGGGTGGTTTCATGATTCAATGGATATTAAATGTATATTTATAAATATATATTAATTAATAAAAATTTAAATTTAGGGTTTAAAAATTTAATTACAATCATACACCTAAAAACAAAATTACCTATAGCCATACAAGGGTTTTAGTACAAGACACAGTCATGTTCTAAGCATGAAGAAATGAGAAATATATTGTTACATAGAATTATTTTGATCATGAATGGGTCATTAAGTTAATGAATTATGAATGTATAAGACAAGACATATGTTTATAAAATCATTCAAGAGACCCAATCACTCAATCAAAGTCAACTATCACTACCTACAACCAATAATAGTAATACCCTCACAATCATCTACTAGTAAACTTAACTCAAGGTACCTCTAGGTTAGGAGGTGGTTTAATGTGAGATGTTATATGAAAATAAATGAAAAATTTACATTCCCAAAATATTCATCAATCTATTAAGAAACATTTCCAAGCTCATAAGGACATAGTACAGGCCTATTGTATAGAAGGTGACTGTGTAGAGGCTTAAAATCTTGTATTGAGGAGACATGAAGGTTGAAGAAGGTGGTAAAATAGTATTTAATAATTTAAAGGGTTATTTAATTATATTTTAAAAACATATTCATCAAGTTTAGGCTCAATTAAAGGTGAAAATAAGAGAAACACAATCAAGTACATTGCTCAGTCAATGCATAAGAGATAGTTTGAGAGAGACTAGCGCCTTTTAGGGACATATAGGTGGAATAAAGACTTGAAAAATGGTTCAAATCATTATCATTACTTGAGTAATATTTAATATCATTATCAAGACCATTTAAAAAGTGTAAGTTCTCACTATTTTGACACAGTCCCCTACTTGTCTAAAAATAGTCATGATGGAGTTAGAGGAGGTTCTTATGGTTTTCAAGGTGAAAACAAGGTTTATTATAATTAAAGTGTTTTTAAATAATTTTATTATGTTTTTACATCTTAATAATACCTTTAAATAGTGTTAAAACTCTAATTTATATGTAATCCATTCTCTTGGGGGCTAAAACAAGCAAGTAGACCAATAACACCTAAAGGCATTTTTTGACCTATCAAGAAATATGAAACATAAAAAATGATTTTATGGAGTGGTATAGGTTAAATTATTATGTTTTTAATTATTTATAATAAATGTAGGATTTATATTCATTCACAAGGAGAAATTCAAATTATATAGTTCTAGACACACATTCAAACCACCTGATCAAATGCTCGTAACTTTCACCACATGAAGAGTTTATATAAATTATATTATCATGATTTGTATAAACCTATTAAATTATAATAAATTAATAATTTATGTTTTTTATGGTTTGTGATTTATTAAAAATCGCTAAGAGTGTAAGTATTTTGGAATGCAAGAAAAACCCTACAGGGAAATTTCTTCATGTGGCTATCTTCTTCTACCTTATACATGGGAAGCCAAAATTTTAAATGATGTTGAGGGGGTATATATAATATATATTAATGTAAATAAGTTTGGTTTTTGAGGTTTGTGCTTCATGAACTATCATTAAATGGTTTAGCTTCAAAACCCTCATAGTGATCAGTTTTGAGAAAATTTGATTTTATTGCCATCAAAACCTCATGGATAAACTTAAAACCTATTAAAACATAAATTAAACTCATATATGGTCCCATAAATTCTATTTTTTTATTAAATTGTATGTATAATGGAAAAAAATAGCTTTTTTGGAGAAGAAAACATAAAAAATGAGGTAAAAGGTATTTTACATGTAATCCAATTCATGGAGATTGAAGAAAAATAATTTTTATTCATCCTAAAATCATAATTTGATAATAAATATTCTTGTAGTTTCTGCTACCATCTCTTTCAAAATAGTCAGTCTTTAGGAAAATGAGGCAGAATTAACCTAGTCAACCATGGTGACTAAGTTACAAGAGTTTCTTCATTAGGAACACCTATCTCATGGTCTGAGGAATTATTACATGTATAATAATCATTTTTATTTTTAGGTTTCATGGTTTTATTTTAGGTTATAATGTATTTCAAGTTCAATAAGTAGGCTACTATGCTTTATTGACCTAGGAGGCCTATTTGATCAAATAATCAAAAGGGAATTTAGAATTGGGTGGCTATAAAAGAGTTAAAAATGGAGTTTCCATGAAAATTATATTCTCTTATTCCATGATAAATTCAATATTCAAGTGTAATTTCATGCAAGAGGAGTTCAAGAAGAGTTAACTAGTCCTGAAGTGCCAATCACTCCAATTGACTAGTTGACTAGTATCATGTATCTTTCATGGTTTTCATGTAAAGGAAGGACATTCACATAGATTAAAATCAGTTAAATTTTATTTAAAACACTATATAATGGTGTATCATACATTAAAATAAATATTTTATAAGTTAAATGACCCACCATCTTCATTTCAATGTAAAAGGGAGCTTCATGCAAAGATTTTGAGATAAAGAAGTTAAATTAAATATGATTATTTATAATCGTAAAAGGATGTATTGAGTTAACTCCAATTGAATTATACTTCTCTCCTATACACCACATTGGCTATATATTTTAAATTTTTCTATATATTGAGGCTTTTAAGCTATTTTTTGGATCCCTCAAACTGGTATAGGAAAATTATACAAAAATTATAACTTGCACCAAAATTCAATAAAGATAGGTTTTTTCACATAAATTCATGGTTGTAATGTGCACTTATGATTTTTTATTTTCATACAAGTGTGATATACATCTCCTTTTATAGGTCATTCCCTCACATACTACTATGATTTCATCCTTTATAGGTCACTTGAAGAGTTAGAATAGAAATCGTGTTGAAGATTGTTAGTATGCAGTGTCTTTAGACACCACCATTCACACACCTTTAATATACAAAACTTATTTTAAACCTTATACTAATGTTTAGGATTAGTCTGAGAGAGTTTTGTTAATAAATTGTTCAATCTTGATCCATATGAGTGACTAAGTTTCAAATTTTACAAAGGATAAATCACTATTCAAGTGATTCACCATCATAAATGGTTTTCATTTTAATATTATTCCTCACTCTTTTCATCCCAACATCATATAGGTTTAGTAATTGATCCCAAATTCATATATTTAAAGGAGCTAGCTTCACAATTAGAGGTCTGATGTAAACATAGGTATCCCAAAGCCTTAGATCATTCCAATGTTAGTCTAAATATGAGTCAAATTTGATAAATATGATCTCTACTGGGTGTTATCTAGGTTTCTAATATTTATTATGAAAAAATTCCTCCAAAAATCATTATTTTAGTGTTACCATGCCCATTTCATAATCCAAGCCAGGCCAAAGCCAACCAAAATTACTAAGGTGACAAGGAGAAGTGGAGCAACAGATCTTTATTGACCAATATTTATTGATCACATAGTCAAGAACATCATACATGAAAAACTCACAAAAATTAATCTCATGAAAGGTAAAATCTATTATTTTTCTTTCATTTTATTAGTTAATTTTGTAGTTATCTAGCTCTTTGAGTGTCAAGGATAGATGTGTTTTTTTTGTTGTATTTGTTTTTATTTGATTTCTTGACTACAAATATATTAACCTCCCCTCTACCTTAATCTCATTGATTACATTAATGGCATGATTTGTGGGACCTACACCCCACAAAAATATTCCTATGCCATTTTAGAACATCTTGCTAACATTTTGACTTTAGGACCAAAAGAGTGGAAAATCAAATCTCATGGCCGAGACATAGGAAGTTATGATTTTTCACCTATAACATGTGGTATTGATTTGTAGAGTTTCATTATTTTACCTATAGTATTGCATTAGACATGCAATTTTATATTGTTTAAATTTGGTTTTTTGGTGATAGTTTTTGTTTTTCTTGGACATATAATTCTTTACCTAATACATGTGTTATTATTTTTACAATTGGTAGTATTGTCCTCATAACATGTGTTATTATAGTAGATAATTTTATTTTGTAGGTAACATGAAATTTTGACTTGGGCATGTGATATTAACCCCATGAAGTGTGGTTTTGCAACAAAAGTTATGGTTTTGCAACAAAAGTTATGGTTTTGCAAGGAAGTGTGATTTTGAGCTACATAAATGCATTATTGTACTTGTGAAGTGTTATTTTCTCTATGTAAATGCATTTTTGTGATAAATAATTTGTTTTATCTTCTAAAGTGTGGTTTTGACCTAACATTTGTAGTTTTTTAGAAATATAGTATTGCTCTATGGAGATGCAATAATACACTATGTGAAAAGAAAAGAAATCTCAAATATAAGTTTCAATTGTTATTTTCTCATTTTATTTTTATCTTCTAAAAAAAACAACCCACTAACACTTTTTTTAAGACCCAAAGGCCAAGAAAGGATGTTTTTATCACTTTAAGTCTTCAAATAATAATTGTATTAGGTGTTTAAAACTTTATTAGTTATTTTTGTTTTTGTTTTTTAAAGTTCACAAATAAACAACAAAGGCAAGGGGATAAATTTTGCATCACATTTCATTTTAGGTTTTAAAATGAACATAAACTTAGATAAATTCTCTTAAGAAATTTATTATCATTTTTTTTGTGTGTGTTTTTTTAAAATATACTTAGCATGTATGCTCCCCCTATCCCCTTTAGGGATATATTGGCCAATTTTGGCCCACATAACAAGATTTTGCCTAGATAGAGAGGATGAGTAGAGTTTTTGATGGAGTAAATGATCAAATGGCTTAGAAGCAAGTCTAGAATTATAAAAGAGAACATAATAGAATATTCTAATGGTGTTCATAAGCATTTAGGGGCATGAAATAGATTTAAAAATCTTAGAAGTTCATTTGAGCCTTATAAAGAGATAATAGTTTCTTACACGAGTCTAGAAGAACCAAACCATCATAAGAACATCATGAAGGGGAAAACTTGCTAGTTTGGTTACACATTTTATAAATACATTTAATAAATTGGTCAAGGCCAAAACAACACATAAAAAATATTTTTTTCATGTTAATAAGGTCCCCTAAAATTTTTGTATCTTGATGAGTTCTCTATCTCAATATATAAACTTCTAAAGTTGAGCTTGCAGAGTAGGACATGTACACAGTTGTCAAATTTGGGCTTTATGAAATGACCATTTAGATTAAAATGTTCCTAAGGATTGATGTAGGGATTAAATTTATCAAAATCATGGAATCTTGATTCAAGATCCAATAGTGAGTGGGTGATCAATAATGTTAGTGGGTTTAGAAGATCCAATGATGTGCATTAAATTATGCAATCAAAGATCAATGATGAGTATCAAGTTAAAAGGTTAGTGGACCTAGGATAATTATGAAGGTGAAAAGTGTCTTAATTTTGGTGTACTCTAAAGTAGATCAATGGTCTGTGTTTGATCTTGTAGACTAAAGATATAATAGTGCACATTAAATCATGAGAAAGTAGATCAATAACAAGCAAAAGGTCAACTAGTCAACAGATATTGGGAATGAATGAGAAGATGTCAAGTGTCATGACCATGGAAACTATCAAGTAAATCAATGGTACACATTTTATCCATGAAAAATAAGATCAACAATGTATATAAGGTCAAGAAGTCAACAAGCTTAGGATGAATGTAAGGTTGTCATGTGGCAAAAGTGCAAGAACCAGCCATGACTGACTATAGGGCCCATATAACAAATGAGGAGCTAAGAATTGGCTCAATGTGAGAATCCCAAATCAATATTAATATCCAAGATTTTTCAAGTAAAGGTTGAACACTATTTAGGTCAAACCAAGAACAAATGTTTCAAAGGGTGTGTACCACTATTAGAGCTTGGTCTAATGTCACAAAAGGATGCAACCATATAGTCAAGGATTTTAATGGTGAATATTTATTTCCATTAAAGTTTAAAATCATGATGAGGTTTATTTAAACTTAATATATTCTAGGAACAAGGCTATGTAATTTGTAGGTCTTCATTGATTTAATGACTATATAAAAACTAATAAATTGGATTGGTTTTTAATCTATAGTAAAGATCTATATTTAGGTTGGAGTAGATACATACATAAATAATGCATGGTGGAGTGTCTCATCCTTTGACACAATCATAAATTTGAAAAAAAAGTACCTATGGCCACCTAAAGCAGACATAGTCATGGCTCTATCAGATTTGTATATATGAAAATTTTATCTTCACAAGAAAGTCAAGTGGGAGATGGCATAAAAATCCCAAGATGGAGATCTAGTGGTTAGAGAAAGTAGTTGGAGAATTTAATACATGTTCAAGGTATCTAAGGGTTTTTATTTATATCAAGATTATGATTCATTACCCTAGACACATTCTTGTCCTCTAGCATGTTGTTCAACCAATGAAAAGATTTGGGGATTATTGGGATAAATAAAAAGTTAACTTGTCAATGGAGAAATGGTGTTGATTTGATAAAAATATGGTGGAGCATTCACGAAAGGTGGAAATTCATTTAATTATCTAGGGTGGTGTGTTCCCTCTTTCTTCACCCGTTATCTATTTCTTCCATTTTCTTTCTCATAGTAACTCTCTCTCTTGGATTTTAGATTCCCACAAGGACTCTTGGATTTTGAAGAGCAAGGGACTCTCTGAGATATCTTAGCAAGATGTAATCATCTTGATAAGGATAAAACCTATTGATAATTAGTAATAAATACCTTTTGATTCAATAAAATACTTTATTTACCTATCTCTTATCTTGGATTAGTGTTTAGTGAGTTGTGCATGATGGTATTGTGAAGGAGAATCTTCCACACCATTGTATTAATTTATGGCCTCTTCTAAGGTGTTTTCAAGTTATTTATAGGTAAAGATTCATGTTATTTATATAATTAATGTAGGTTTGGTGTGGATCTTAAAATCCCTCTGTGTTTCCATTCATTATTTCTTGAACCTAGTCTATGAAACACTTATGCAATAAGCTAGTATATGAGGTTATGTGAGCTAGCATTATCTTGTGTTGATCTAGTGTCAGTTCAAGCTTATGGGATTCTTCCATTTTTATTTGGTGCATCACTTGGTTAACTTTCTTAGGAACCCTTTCCACCTTTATATACCTTTTATTAGTGCAAACATTAGTATAGGTGATCCATCAAGAGGGATTCAACCTTCTCTAGAGGTTCAACCCCACCATAGGATAGCCATAACTTGGGGTTGTTCCCATATGGTGACTAGGTGTGGAGGAGCCTAAATAAATCTTCTAAAATGGTGTAATTTCACATCATAATAGTTTTTGACACACTTGGTGGGACTTACTACATTGTTAATTGGTGAATATTTTTGTTATTATCTTCATCTAATTAGCCTTTAGAAGCATGTATAAACATCAATGGTGAATTTGAGTACTCATCAGTTGGTTTAATCAGCTTAAGTTCCTAATCATCATACTATAGTATGCATAATCACCTATCTTTTGATCAATATGTTTATTCTCTACCTTAGAATCACACTTATCAAGAAAATAATGTTTATGTGTTCCCCTAAGTGGCCCTCAAAAAACCTATCATCCTTATAATGGATTTTGACCTCCTCCCACCACTACATATGACCAAGGTTAGACTCCTTTACATTTAAATCAGTACTCTAATTCCCCTTGTTAATACTGGCTTATTTTCTTTACTCCTTGCCATGATTCAAGAAATATTATTAGTTTATATTAAGTGGATAAGGGAGATTGGTAGGGGTTTTGAGTTTTCTCCAATCATTACTATCCATGTTATATAAGAGTCAAGGAGTGATATTCAATTGGTCAAGAACATATGGTCAATTTTTGAGGGTAAACAATGGTCATCTTGTGAGAATGATGACATAGTAATGATGAGAAACATAGTCTAAGATGTAGATAATATGTTAATATATTATAAAGACCAGTAAACTCATTTGGATCAATATTATATGTCCTCTCCTTTCCAAGTGCCTCAAGCTTAGATTCCCATTCCCATTCAAGAGCATGAAGTCATTCCTTCATGGATCTTCTTGAACACATTTGACCCTGGCTATGTCATGCCATCATTTGTGAGACCACCTCTCCTATAACCATTCAAAATTAAGAAAATGTGTTTGTTCCCTACTCATTTTCATCATGTAAATTAGTTAAAAAAGGCATAAAGAAGAAGGTGTTAGTTGAGGTAGTTCCTCAAGAACCACAAAAGATACCTTATAAGGTACCTAGATGGAAGGACACTCTCTTAAGTTATAAGTAAGGTGAAATTTTTCACCCTCCCACCATCTCCCTCTTGGATAAAGAACCTATTTTTTAAAGGATAGAGGAGGATATTTTAGTCATAAATGATCCATATGAGGACAATGCAAGTGTCTACGAAGAGGAGATCATGATAGGCAACCCACTTCATAAGGAGGAGTATGTTTCATATTTCAAGTTGTAGGATCTTGATGAGAAATGAGAGGACAACCTTCATGAACCTATTATAGAGGTTAAGGGAAGATCAAGTGATTTAGAATATCAATGGCAACATTTGTGCTTGGATTTCTTGAGTGAAATGGAGAAACTTAATGTTACAAACTTTTTTGAAGAAGACAATGCTTAAGTTTAACATGGTTTAGACCTTGAATGGAATACTAAAGGTCCATTCTACATAGATGAAGAGGAGGATCAGAACTAGGTGCCTGAGGTTGGTCCCCTTCAAGATGAAGTGTCTGTTGAGGATAGCCTTGATATGTTGGAGCTAAAGGAAAGCAAATCAGATCTTGAGTAAGATAGGTGTGATGTTTTAAAAATTGGATAGTTAAATCAACCCTCATTTATAGTTTAAGAATAAGGTGAAATATTGAGTGAGGTTAATGAAAGAGACATCTCAAGTGATCAGGTGATGTAATTATATGAACATACTAGTAAAGAATTTGAAGAGTTGTGGTAGTGGTTCAATGCCATAACCAAAGAGTTTGAGGAGGCTAAGAGACATGTCCTTTTTCAAAAAAACTATGAGAATGATTCTCTAAGCATCATGAATCCTAATTTACACAAGGAAAAGGTGGAATAACATGGTATTTTTAAACCACCAAGTGAACCAAGTGTAGTTATTTTGAAGAGCATGAATGAAGTCTTCATGTAAGGCTTTCTCAAGAGTGATGAGCAACATCAATCAAGTGCTCCTATAGTCTAACATGAACCAAAATTAGAATACTTAGACCAATATGTCTACAATGGAGACATGTTTATTCCATTACATCCATTAGAGAGCATATCAAAAGGATTATCTATAAAGATGTTTGGTTCACCAATTATGGTACCTCCAAAGCAAGGTTTTTTTCATCTTGGTTTATTAAAATTTAATGATACTAAAAGTTTCCCATTTGACCCAGGAGGGAGGTGATTGTAAATTTTATTACAATAATATATATATATATATATATAGAATTCAAAATTTTATCTAAGTGCTTATGTGCATATTTGTTTAGTAGGTTATCTATTTTTTCTTTCCTTAAAGTGCTAATTTGCACTTGAATTTATTATTATTTTTTGTTCTTATTATTTCAAGATTAATCCAAAGGTTGGTATTCAATTTTAAACTCAAGATCAATATGTTGAATTAGAGAGGAGACTCCATGCCTAATGGACTAGCCAAGAAAAATGGCCTAGGTTCTCAATCATAGAAAGCATGCTTCCCAGTTGAGTCACCAAAGATGTTGGATAATTTTGGTGCACATACCAAGATTTTTCTTGGATAGAGAGGATGAGAAGAGTTCTTGATGGAGTAAATGATCAAATGGATTAGAATTAGGTCTAGAATTATAAGAGAGAAGATAACAATAGATTTTTATCACGTTCATAAGCATTAAATGGTATGAAATAGATTGAAAAATTCTTAAAATTTCATTAGAGCATTTTAAAGAGAAAAAAGTTTCTTACATGAGTCCATAAGAACCAAAATGTCATAAACATGTCATAAAAGGAAAAACAAGCCAATCTGGTTAAAAATTTGACAAATGCACTTAGGGCATCTCCAAGCAAGCCATTGAATACATCAAATTTAATCTCCTTAATCAAAACTTCCACCTCTTCATGGTTTGAAGGTGCCTGTTATGCGTCACACAGAAATTTGTGAATATAGATGCTATTTACTCTCATACTTTTCAAAAGGAAGACATTAAACAGCGAATATGACTAACCCCGTATGGCGATGAAAGAGATTGTAAGAAATCTTTGTCCTAGACATTGGCATGATAATCTCCAATTCTTCTAACCACCGAATGCTCAGCTTCTTTTCCTTCTCCGTTGGGTATTATTGTTGGGCTTTCAAGTACCACAGCTCCAGCCATTACAACTACAAATAAAAGTCTGTTTATCACTTACAAGAATATAATGATAATATTGGAATGTGGGAGTCTGTTTAAATACAAGGGCAGAAAACGAAAAGTCTAATCTGGTGGACTTGCTTTTTTAATAGCATGCTTTGAACGCCAACCATTATTCCAAACCAATATTTGAGTAACCAATTAAATATTGGATAGATAGATAGATATATATAGATAGATATATATTTGAGTAACCAATTAAATATTGGATAGATAGATAGATATATATATATTGGGTTGCTTGGTAAAATTTTCCTTCCAAGTGAGGCCCCAATGACGACCGTCTGTCATTAAAAAAATAGCCGATCAATGTCACCGCAGATTCTTTCAGTAACGACAAAAAATAATAATGTAAAGACGAAGTGGAGAATGGATTTTAAATGTGGAAAAGACCTCATATTTGAGTACAATGATTAAACTTGTAGTGGGCCAAAAGGTTCAGGGAATCCCACAAGGGATGTATTTAATCTTGTAAAATTTTGATTGCTTTTCATATTTACATATATTTTTATTAAAGGGTTCTAGCTGATTAATGAAGATAGGAAGAAGCTTACAGATAAAGATATAATTAATTATATTTAACATGTATTTATTGTTTCATGTTTAATACTCTTTTTAATTTATTTATTCGATCTAGTATACCAAGGATCCAATAGTGTGTGTTTAATTATGAGAAAGTAGATCAACGGTGAGCAATAGGTCAACTAGTCAGTAAAACTTAGGAATAAATGAGAAGCTACCAAGTGTCATGACTATATAAATTATCAAATAAATCAATGGTACATCTTTGAGTTATGAAAGGAAGATCAATGATGTGCGTAAGTTTATTAAGTCAACAAGCTTAGGATGAATACAAGGCTACCACATAGTAAAAGTGTATGAACTAGCCAAGACTAAATGTGGGGCCCATAAAATAAATGAGGAGCTGATAATTGGCTTAATATGAGAAGCCTAGATCAAGATTAATGGCCAAGATTAAAATTCAAAGCTATGAGTTTTTAATTAGAGATCGAACATGGTTTAGGTTGAACCAAGAGAAAATGTTTCAAAGGGCATGTACCATCATTAGATCTTGGTCAAATGTCACAAGCAGATATAGCCATATAGTCAAGGATGTTAATGGAGAAGCTCTATTGCCATTAAAATTTAGAAGCGTGATGAGGTTTTTTTAAACCTAATATATTTTAGGAATGAGGCTATGAAATATATAGGTCTTCATCAATATAATGACTATATGAAAACCAATAAATTGAATTGGTTTTCAATCTATAATGAATATCTATATTCAGTTTGGAGTAGATATAGACATAAATAAGGAATGGTAGAGTGTATCATCCTTTAAAAAAGTCATAGATTATAAAAATAAGTACCTATGACCACCCAAAGTAGACATAGTCATGGAACTATCAAATCTATAGAAACGAAGATTTTGTCTTCACAAGCAAGTCAAGTGGGAGATGGCATAAAAATCCCAAGATGGAGATCTGGTGGTTAGAGAAAGTAGATGGAGCATTTAATATATTTTAAAGGTCTCTAAGGCATTTTATTAATATTAATATTATGAATCATTTACCTAGACACATTATTGTCTTCTAGCATGTTGCTCAACTAATGAGAAGATTCGGAGGTTATTAGGATAAATAAAAAGTTAACTTATCAATAGAGAACTAGTGTTGATTTGATCAAAATATGGTGGATCATTCATAAAAGGTGGTAGTTAATTTAATGATTTGGGGTGGTGTGCTCCCTCTATATTTTCCCCTTATCTATGTCTTCTATTTTCTTTCTCATAGTAAATCTCTCTCAAATTTTGGATTCCCACAAGGACTCTTGGATTTTAAAGAACAAGGGACTCTCTGAGATATCTTGGTAAGATATACTCATATAAATAAGGATAAACCCTATAAATAATTTATAAGAACTACCTATTACTTCAATAAATACTTTATTTACCTATCTCTTGCCTTAGATCAACATTTAGTGAGTTTTGCATGATGGCCTTATGAAGGAGAATCTTCTATGCTATTATCCTTCTTTCTAGCCTTGTCTAATGTGTTTTCAAGGTGTTTGTAGGTCTAGATTCATGTTATTTATGTAATTAATTTAGGATTAGTGTGGGTATTTGAATCACTCCTTATTTTCATTCATTTCTTCCTAAACCTAGTATATAAAACACTTATGTAATTAGCTAGTTTGTGATATTGTGTGAGCTAGTATTGTCTTATGTTGATCTAGTGTGGGTTCAAACTTATAGGAGTCTTCTTTTTTTATTTGGTGCATCACTTGGTTAAATTTATTAGGATCCATTTCCCCATTTATAGCCCTTTTATCAATTCAAATATTAGTGTATTTTATCCATCAAGAGGAATTCAAACTTCTTTGGAGGTTCAATCGCACCATAGGATACCTACAGCTTGGGGTTGTTCCCATATTATTATTGGGAGTGGAAGAGCCTAAAGAAATCTTACACAAGGTTTAAATTAAATATCACAAGAGGAATTTAGGTGGAAAAAATTGCTTCATCCATTAATTTTTGTCACATAGTCCAATCATAGAAGGAATGTCACAAAGGTAGTCCCCAAGATCTAAGAAACTTGGGTGATCCTAAAATGACCTTAAATTCCTTCTACTTTTATTTCTTACATCTTGGATTGTGTGTTGGATTTCATCACCTACACATAAGCTATTTAGGGAAGTATTGACCCAGGAATTCATCTACCAACATCATTTCAACCCCACTCCATGGTGGGGTATACAAATTGAGCAGGTGAATCATTGGGATGTTAGTTTGAGCAGTTAAACTAACTTCATTAGTGATTGTTGCCCTTAGAAAAATGGCTTAATTTAAACATTTCACTACACTAAGAAATTATTGTATGTAGTGGTTGTAAAAAGGACAAGACCTTTTTACAATAAGATGATTATATAGGATCCAAATAATGTGTTTTACCCTAGTGTTAATCACACATATAGGACCATTTAGAACATGTGAAAATTATAGTTTTTAGATGAACCCCACTTGTTATAAAATATTATCAATGTAGGGTAAGTATCCAAAAGTTACATGTCATTTTATGAACTCTTGAGAGAAGAGGGGGCCTAAAAACCCTAATTTTCATGTGCAACTAAATTATTGGATTAACAACATATTTCCTCTCAATAAAGAGTATATAGATGGAATTTGACAATATGAATCAACCTTCTCATTTTTTAGGAATATGATGATACACTTAGGTGTTTTTATGTCTTTTCATTTTAATTGAAATGTTTTGAGTCAAAAAATATCTTTATTTTTCAAAACACATGTCCAAATCACATCTAAATCAAGTCATGTTTATACACCCCTTTTAGCCTAAAGAGGTATTATGGCTAACCATTTAATACCACAATTTTCCTTAATCATTTTAAAAACTTTTTTATGTGTGTGTTGCTTGGTTGAAGGGGTATCATTATTTCACCCATTTCATTCCAAAGTATTTACCTTAGAGTTTTTTAAACAAACCATTTGTCATAAATTTTGATTGAGATAACATTGCTAAGTTATTTGTTTTATTTTAAAACCGTTTGCCTTATACCAAATTAAGTTCAAAACTGCATATGCCTTTTGGCCTATGTTGGGTATCATTATGCAATCCAATTTGGTCTATAATGTCATATATTTTAACCAAATAATTATAAACCAAGTTTTAAATTATTATTGTAAATTTCATATTTAAACGTTGATTGGTTTATGCTTATGCCTTGTTTAATTTTGGCTTGGGTGTTTACCTCTCACTTTTGGATTTTCAACTTGGACTAACTCCTTTCTTTATTTGAAGATCTTTTATGCCTAGAACCAAAGAATTATAAACCAAGTTTTAAATTATTATTGTAAATTTCATATTTAAACATTGATTGGTTTATGCTTATGCCTTGTTTAATTTTGGCTTGGGTGTTTACCTCTCACTTTTGGATTTTCAACTTGGACTAACTCCTTTCTTTATTTGAAGATCTTTTGTGCCTAGATTCAAAAAGTGGTTTATCTTATATGTTCTTTGCATCTCTTTTTTTTCTTAGAAATAAGGTTGAAACTCTCTCTCTAAGTACAACCTTAAGCATGATTATTTTACATTTGAGTCTTGCTCATCACATAGTCTTGGATGTTTTACTCATTCTTATTTTTTCTTACTTGGGATTACATTTCCCAATTAGTTTTATGCATATGCCTAAAATCCAATGTATTTTACCAATGGTCAAGTTTGTATTTAAATATGTATGCCTAGTTTGAGTCCAATTGTTTCAAATTATTAGATTAATTGCCTTGCAAGTTTTTATCCTTGACCTAGTGTTTGTTCTAAATCTAGCTTTGTGACATGTTTACAAAGACCTAACATTTTACATTTCATTTTAGACCTATTTTTTTCCAATTTTACCTTTGTGTCATGTTCCCAAATACATAACATTTTACCTTCCCTTTTATACCTAGTTATTTCAAGGTTAGCTTTGTGTTGTGTTTCCAAAGACCCAACATTTACCATTTATTTTAGACCTAGTTTGTTCCAAGCCTAGCTTTGTACCTTATTCCCAAAGACATAGCAACAATTTTCTAGTTTTAGACCTAGATTAGAATTATTTGAAACACTTTTACCAAATTGGCATTCATATTTATATTTCACTTGACCATTTGTGTGAGACCTTCAACATTATACCTTGAGGAAATTTTAGATTGAGTTTATCATTGATCAATTTTTAGAGAAAAACTCCATTCCTAGGTTGTGTTAGACCATTTTCCATTTAGACCATGTTTTTAAGATTTGTTAAAACTCTAGACCTTTTATTCATGAAGTGTTAGTCATAGATTTTGATATGCCTTGACAGACTCATAGTAGAACCATGTAAAATCCTAATTATAAGAAGGTGGTAAAAAATGATAACTTTGTTCAAGACTCATATGGTAATGATGTAGTTTGTGAGTTATATCCATATCCTCCTTATACTGTTCAATAGGTGAAACAAAGTCAAGATTTTTTATCACATTACTTAGTTAATTCACCTCCTTATGCAGGGTAAGACTAAGAGAAAAAACACAATATTTTTCTAATGTGCCAACCATTATAGAATAAGTCCAAGTCCAATCATACTATGTAACCATGTTGTCAACATATGACCCACACTTTTTTATCATCACTTTATAGAAGAAAAGGACAAAGTTTGAGTTAGATCCATGGAGGTAGGGGCCAAGATTCCAATATAATTCCCACATGAAAACCTACTTAGTATATTCAAAGTGTCAAAAAATGTACCTTACACCCAAATTATGAAACATGCCTCTACTAGTTATCCTTAATAACTCATGCCTATTTCATACTAAGACCCAAATATGCTTGTGAGAGAAAAAGGCCCCATGGAGGACCAATTCACATAAATATAAGAAGCATATCAGGCCTATCTAAACCTAGCACAAAATTTCAATGCAAGGCCATATCAAATGCTCTTCTCATAGAGATAACTCCTTCAAAAGGAGTCCTAGTTGATTCAAAAGGTTAATCTAGTATAGGTGTAGACCCATTTGACCAAATTAATTTAGTAGGGGATTTTTTCAACAAAGAAGTGACTATAGCTTCCACTCAAGATAATGTGACAAAAATAGTGGATAGCACATGAGTGTCTTCCAATCCAAGCCAAGGTGAGATAAACACACTAATGAATAATCCATAAAAAAAGTGCCTCTTACCAATACCACAAGTGGTTCACAATAGACAGGGGAAACAATTCCTACTTCCCAACTATAATATATTACTCCCAATCCTCAACCAACTCCTTATTCAAGCACACAACAACAAGGGGTAAGTAATCAATCATCATCTAATGTTTTTCCTCAATAATAGGTGATAAATGTTATCCCACCTCAATAGGTGATGGCTAATAGTCCATGATAATAGGCATAGTCTAATTTAGCACCTCAATAATGGGAAACAAATGTTTTACCTTGATAGGTAGTGATAAATGTACCTCAATAGTCACAGACCAATGTGCTTCTAAAATTACAAACATTGTCTAATCAATAATAATTTTATATTAGTCAAAGATAAATTCCAAACACCCAACAAACATATAATTCATAATAATAGGTGTTTGTTTAATAAAGAGATACTAATTTCCAACAAGTACCTATTAGAAAATAATTTCCTTTTACTTAGAAAGTGCCAAAAATCCAATTATAAGTCCTTGATCAACAACAAGTTCCCTTTATTTAGCCAAGTTCAACTAGTCAGTAACAAGTCCCTACTCAGCCTTAGTAGGAACAATATGTTTCACAAAGCCATATCTTTCCATTGTTATCCTATTTGCCTCAAATCCAAAGCCATAAACCAATTTCAAACCACAATACTTACCAAAATGTGTGAAATATAAACATCCACATCCCAATTTGTGATGAACATTCCTAGTCATTTCACCCATCAAACAAAAATTCCATAATAAACCATTCCTCCATTATACCCTGGTCAAGATAATTCACCTTTGACTACCCATCCACCACCCCAACCAAATATACCATCCATTTTTTTGGCTCAAGAACTGTAACAAATGAACGATGTGATTTCCATCATTTAAATAGGGAAGCATACAAAGAAAATAAAATTAGATGACATGTGTTCATACCCATTCAACATGGATTATCTTTAAATACCATTTTTGTTAGGCTATAAACCACCAAAATTTTATAATTAAAAGGGTAAAGAAGACCCTAAGGTGCATCTAATATAATTATTTATCACTTACCAACTAGTGGCCTATAGTGACATTTACCTACTCCTTTTATTTTCTCAAAGTCTAGATAGATAGGCTTTGGAGTGGTTTCTCAAGTTATAAAAAAATCCAATATCTAGTTTTGATAATCTCTTGGATAAGTTTGTGAAACATTTTTACTAAAATATTGAGCATGAGATTTCATTATTGTATTTCACTCAATCCAAGTAAAAGGTTGGTCAGAACTTCAAAATCTACTATAGAGATGAGGAGAGTTTGCTAGTTGCTTCACCCACAACTTACTAGATAAAAAATTGGCTATTGTGTTCACTAAAAATTTTCATAGTGATATATCTTATCATTTAGAGCTTTATTATGCACACACCTTCAAATATATTATTGATAAAGGATTACAAATTAAAAAGGACCTTATTAAAAAAGGGATTATAAAGTTGACCTCCTCAAATCAGAATTAGAACCAAAACTAAAACATAGGCCCAAGTTAAAACCCTAACCGAGTCTAAGTGCAAGCATAGATACCAACTCAAGAAAAAAAATATGAAAAATCCAAACCATATAATTGTAATAAGAAAATTTTTGGTAATGGGGTAACTAATTCATGTCATTTTCAAACAATGTAAATACTATCTACTCAACCTATGCTATAAATCCAACTTATTCCACATTAGCAACCTATGCAATAAGTGTAGTCCATGCTATAACCTAGACCATCTCCTAAAATACAAAAAAAACACCTTTGGAAAACCCTTATCCAATAAAAAGGCCCACTCATAGAGTCTTCAATGACCTTGGTGAACCCATTGAAGTAGTGTTTTATAAGCTATTTATGGCCAATGTGATTAGTTCATTAATTCCAAAACACTATCTTGAGGGTATAATAAATCCATATTATTATAGAGAGTATGAGTTATATGAATACCATCATGTTAATGGACATTCTATACACTTTTGTGTGTAGTTGATGAACCTTCTTGAAGATATGTTAGAAAATTTGTAAATTTAGTTAAATAATAGAGCATCTAATTCTAATTAAAATCTAGGTATCTACTAAAATACTTTTCTATAACATAATAATTCCAATAAAAAATAATAATAGAAAGATGATAGAAAAAATAACAACAATAGTATCAACAACAACTAAAACAACAATAGAAGAAATAACAATGTCAACTAAATGGGAAGAACCTAGGCCAAAATGACCCCAACAACTAGAAAACTTACCACATAGTTGCACATGACTATATTAAAGTTGTAGGTCATATTTTGGGTGGGCATGTTTCTACCATAACCATAAATCCTAGACTAACTAACAATAGACTAGGACCATTATCTAAAAATACTAATAAATATACCTATGCCATTGATCCTTCCTTGACCTATCACCATGTGTTGATAAATCATCATTGCCACATGACCACAACCAAGTGCAATAACAAATAAGGATTACAATTATAGGTCCATGTGTTGATAACTCATTATACCCCATGACCATAACCAAGTGCACTAAAAATTGAGACTTATCCTCCCTATTCCATTACCATATTTTTATAGTAACTATTATCACTTAAATTTTCAACCTTTGAGGAGATGTCTCAAATCTCCTCATTAAAGTGGCAAAATTGAAACACCTCTAGGCTATGGGTAGCCTAAGAATGAGGTGAATCTCTAGATAGGGATAGCTCCCTTGATGTACCACTTGTAGAACACTACTATACCTAAAATTTTGAGGGAAATGGAGAGATAAAATTAAAATTAAACTATCTTAAAGTAGGTGATACACCAAACTAATTGATGACTACCAACTAGCTACATGTTACACCAGATAACAAGGGATTAACCAAACATACACTTCTCCAATTTGAATCTTCTCACATAAATATTTCATTATGAGGCTGTGATGAATGTTTAGGCTAGGAGGACTAAACAAAAGGCCTAAGATGACACTATTTTAATATATTAACTCACTCAACCTTGACACATCAATATAATACTTCACATGAACTACAAGAATAAACTTTCTAACTATAAATAGGAGAGAGAATGAGACAACATGTTAAGGAAATAAGAATCATCACTAAACAAGATCAATCATCCAAGTAAAAGACACTATGAATAGTAATGGAAGAGGTAAAAATTAGTAGTATTTATTGATCCATGGTATTCAAATGAGTAGGGCTTTTCCATACTTAGGTGGAACACAAGTTATAAAGGCCAAAATGGCTAGTTCTTATAGAACTTGAGAGAGAGGAGATAAGAAAGAATCTAAAGGTCACAAGGACACTTGTAAAGTTGATAAAATGAGTTAATTATGCATGATAAGGGAGTGTGAATTGGACAATGCAAGTTTATAAGAGACAATTGGCTTTCCAAGTCATCAAACTCATGAAAAGTGGCATGGAATTCCCTTTGTTGGCAGAGAAAATTGCTTTCATGATTTAGCCCTATTTAAAAGTCAAAAAATAGACTAGGGATATGTATTATGATTGTAATGAGAGGGAATGATTTTATACATGCCTCTCCATGCATTTATTGTAGTCTTGATCATCTAAAATCTTCCCAAAATGAGCTATCACCATCTTTAGTCAAAATAACTCTTCTTTCACACACCCTACACACTTAGAATATAAAAATTAATTATTTTAAAATTAAAATTATTAAAATGAAGTGAATGTAATGTTAAAATATCCTTCATGACCTTATAGCCATCAAGCACACCTTAAAATTAGCTTACTTGAAGCTTTCCACCCTTCTCACTATCATGTTCACTATGCCAGTTTTGATTGGCTAATATGAAAGCTCGTATTGGGGAAATTATGTGTTTTGATGAATAATAAAATTATAATAGTGAGTTATTATAATTTTATAGCTTCTTCCTAAAGTTTTTTTCATCCCTTGAAAGTCTCTAGAACCTACATAATGCATAAAACAATCAAAAGAAGTAGTTATGTACCTTGTTCGTATAGATTTAGTAAAACTCATCTTGATGGTAGGAAGACTAAATAATCCTTATACAACATCCAATCAGTTTTTTTAGAAAAATATGACATTTTGGTGCATTATCTCTTTCATTTCCTTTTTTGGGTCTAGACTAAGGGTTTAAAAGGGTTTTAGATAGTTTAAGCCCTTATGCTTCGTTCATAAATATGAGACATTGGAATTGTAAAAAAATCCAAAATAATGATCTTTAGGACCCTTGATAACACTTATCAACCTATTTTATCTCCATTCAAATCATCAAAAGATATATGAGCTTTCAAACCTCTCTTATCAAGTTCTTCCTTTCATTTACACAAGCCTAATGTTGCATTTTCACCAAAAATGGATTCGCTTGGAACTTATTTACCCTAAAAAATAATGATCACATATATTATTACCATATTAACATTAAAAAATACATTTTAATTCTATACCAATGTTGTAAGTGAAAGTGACCTTTCATTTGTGCTTTAGGACTAAACCTGCCTGACATACTTGATTGCAACCCTAAAGGTTTAGAGAATTATGTTTAGTTTATCCCCTTTGTTTAAGGTTTTACATGTTGATTTAGATTTAATAAAACCTTAAATATCTTATTTAAATTTTAATCCAGATCCTTGGCTCACCTTTCATCCCTTATCTCTAAATTTGTAAAGTTTGTGCATGAGGGGAGGGCCCTCTGTCTGAGATAAAATAGATGGAACTCCATTATTTTTTTAGACAATTGTGAATAATTTAGGATAATATCCAAGTACTATATATTATATCTACCAAATTTTATCCCTTTATATTATCAATATACCTTCCAAATTCAACACAACCCAAGACAGACCATGTCAAAAGGGGGACCGTGTATAGTGTTTTGGTGTGAACTATGTATGCTTGATTAGAGACATTCCATATTTTTTCCCATATTCTAAGTATTTAATTGGATTAAATAAATCATTTTATATGTCTTTAAAAAACATTTATCCCTATGCTCCTTTCAAAACTTTGTTTTCCTCATCCTCTACCTTGATTGGCTAAGATTGTGTATGACTTATAACTATGTTCTACCTTAGGGTGTTGTACCTATAGGTTACCCTAGATGTCTCAAATTCATTTTATTTTTTAAAAAAACCTTAATTCCCTCTTAATACTTTGGTTATTTTTTCAATCATTTGGCTCATCCCTATACACTGTCAACACTAAAGGTACTATTTCTTGCTTACTACCTATAACAGTCAATAGTAGTTGACTTTTTTCAAGAAAAAGGCTTGTAGATTAGAATTATCCTTTGAAAGTTATGTCACATGTTATTTGGTAATCCTATATTTAATTTATGATTCACTTATATTAATAGGGTTTTTATCTTCATTCCTAAATCTTTATTAAAGACTGTATATATCTACAGTCAGCTATAGGTGTGCATTCTCAAATGGTAAAACACCTGTAGGTGTATTTTGAGGACAAAACCTTGCATATAAATTTTGTCTAAATGATATTTAAATCTATGTCTTACTATCACCTTGAAGTGTTAAGATCACTTTGTACCTCCAAAACCTATTGATAATACTACCTGGATTTAGTGCATAAAAGCACAACTTTAAGCTTCCAAAAAACTAATCTCCATTGATCATCTTCTCCTCAAAAATTTTATATTCTTGGTCATATATGGAGGATTCAAGACAAGGTCATCAAAATACATAAAAGGAAGTGTAAACCTTGTTACAAGATATCAATAAAACATCAAGGAACTTTATTTTGCACTTTTAGGGAAAGAAGCCCTAAATACTATCATCTCATGTTTTGAAGGTAGTCTCAACTTCAATATACCAAATTATCCATTAAAATATGGTCTATATGGTCTAAGTCACACAAAATTTAATAAATAAGGTTTTCCACACCTGTTATAACACCTCCAAATAAGTATTTTCATAGTTATACTAGTGTAACCTGTAGGTAGACATTCTAATGTGTAGGTAGTAAACATGAGTTTAGGTAGTATGAATCACATTTGATCTTAATGTGTCATAGGCCTATATTAATTACTTAAAATTAAATCCTCACACTTGAAAGGTATTTAAATCACCACTATCTCATTCTTATCATGACATCATCATGAGAGGCTATAGGTGCACTATGAGCTGCATATAGATAGTGAGTATGAAATAGTTCATGTATTGAAAGAACATGCCTTAAAAATAAATTGATATCTCCTTATTGTATGTTAAAATGGTACATAAGGATGTTAAAATCATAATAAAAACCTTCCACCCCATTTTTAATGTTTGGACCTTTTTTAGGCACATGTAGGTGGATGTTTATGGTAGAATGTGTGAGGATGTTGCACATGAATATAATAGTTCTTTCCTCCTTATGAAATTAGGGAAACTTAGATGATTTTCAATGTCACAATGAGATATATAAACCTTTAAAAATTTATACCACTACATGGATGTGATAAATAACCTAAAATAGTCTAATTAGTTGATTGTGCATGATAGTTATGAAGCAAACTAACTGTATGATAGTTATGATTGCAAATCATGGAACATTGACTTGAATAATGAGATAAAAAGGTGAAGGGAAATAATATCACATTGGAAACATGGAAATGGACCTATCAAAACCATATAAAACCATTATTAAAGCATGAAGATCTTACAAATGGTGAAAATCTACGTGCAACACAGAATGGTGCTTTTTCCTATAACTTAAGATACTTGGCTCATCAAAACACCTTGAAACATGAAACAAAGAATTTGAAATATGATGGGATATAATAAAAATCATTTTGAAACAATCTTAGCAGCTAGATTGTACAAAATTATCCATACTAGAGCAAAACCTATAGGGTGCATAGATTGGCAAGTATAAAAACACAATCAACTTGTAAAAGATGGTTCATAAAGCACAATTGACAAATATTTTTACCAATAATAACCTTGTTGATCACTTACTATGTGTATAAAAGGGTGAGAAAGGAGTAGAACAATTTTATCTCCACTTTGTCACTTTTAGAACATTTAAAATGTGGAATTGAGATTAAGGAATTTGAAGATATGTTCCATGACCTTCTCCCATGTGTCACCTTCCCTCATCGGTCATACAAGTGCAAAAATCCCCTTTTTTAGTTGATTACTTGATCTTTAGTTAGATAACCTACAAGTTTCAGATGAGACTAACATTCATGATAGGAAATCTAACTTATTGGACATTTGAGAGGAAATAAAGACTCTTGGGCACCTTGAAAATGATCCCACTTGCATTTATGACCCATAAAAGCCTTCTAAATGACTTAAAAATGATAAATTAACTAATTAGACCAAGACCAAGGTTACTAAGGCATTAAATGACATCAAACTACCTATAATACACCCTATGACATAATAATAGACCCCTAAAATATCTAAAAATCAAGTTTTTACCTATAAGGGTCCCAATTTGACCTATAGGGTCAAATTTGGTCAACAAATTGGTGACTTACAGGGGTAGTATACCTGCTATACTAAAGATCAGTAGCCTTATCAGTCCATTGGGATTAGGGATTCATCTAAAGTTTGAAACACAAAATAAGAATTGACACTTGATAATAAGGATTTGATCAAGAGAAGATAACTAATTACCTCAACCACACAAAAAAAAAACACACACAAAGTAAAAGCAAACACACATGCGTTTCATGAGCACTTATAGAACACACACACCAAAATAAATAATGTATCCTAAACGCTAACTAAATTAAGATGAAAAATCCATCCTAGATCAAAGGGGAAGCTTGAAACCCTTCTTGCTTCATGACTTTAAGGATTTAGTGAGACATGTAGTCTTTTTATCCTTAACATTGATGCTTCCAACTTTCTCATGATGTTTTATAACTTCATTGGCATGATTTTAAATCAGAACCAAGAAATTCCAAATAGGTTGGCTATGGAAATTAACGCTTATTACATCCAAATATCCTCAATTTTCTCATATGGATCCTTAATTATAACCTTCGATGGTGGTTCAACAAGGCATACCTTATTGATTTCCATAGTGCTCTCAATAAGATTAGTTTTCTTCGCAACTACAAGTTCTTATGGCTCATCAAGGAGTTTTTCATATTCTACCCAATATTAGTCATTGTCCTCCATGGAACACTCTTTCTTCACCTTGTTATGTATTTGACCCTCAACTTGGAAAAACTCTTCAAGCTCTTGAAATAAATGTATTTGCACTTGCCAATCACCTTTGTCCTCTTTATCATATAAAATCATTACCTCTTCAATCTTATCTTATTTATGTATGAGGTCATCAAGCTAGTGTTATTTAAGATCCAATGCATTTGGGGGTTATTAAAAATCAATATGAGGTATTGGGTCATATTTAAGAATAACAACTTTCACCTTGGTCTCAAGAGTTTTCTCAGGATTGCAATCTCTTTAGGTATGAATTGATATTGTTCTCCATCCTTAATAACAAATTCATCTTCATAGTTGAGATGATTATCCACAATTTTTTTATCAAATGTATAATATTCTTCAAGTACTTCCCTCTTCAAGTGTTTTTCACATTCCTCATAGACAACTGTAAAAGAATCTTTGGCATTTTTCTTTTCATACAAGAAGGCAAAATTACACATATGATCACCAAAGGGATTCCATATAATGATTTCCTCTTCTTCAACATTTAAAACATCTTAAGGGCTCTCAAGTTTTACTTCAAAAATTATAACTTAACTTTGCTTCTTAAGAGATGCAAGATCTTCCATCTCCTTTTCCTTCTTAGTGATGTTAAGACCAGGCATCTCAAAATTAGGTGACTTAACCTAATGAGGATACTAAGGAGGTATGTTTTTTTTAAGAAAGAGTTATGAGTTCTTATAAACCAAGGGCTCTTCTATATATTCCCACACCATATTTCCATCTAGGAAAAGAGTTATAGGGTGAGGACAAGATGAACTAGTTGGTAAAGGTAGAACATAGAGCACTAAATAAAATTGAGAGTGGAATGTAGGGGATTCTTTTAGAAGATCTTAAGGAAGAGAAGGAAAACCTTGGGATAAAATAGCTTGATTTTATTCCTTCCATTTTAAAATCACTTAATTTACATCTAACTTATCTTGATCACTCACTTTAGGAAGGTTATATGGGGTGTGTTTAGTCATAGGATCTTATTTGGGCTCTAAACCTTCCATCACACCTTGACTCTAAATATCCAATTTGTTTAGATAGGTTCTCTTGGAAAATTCTTTCTTTAATTTCATAATAATATTCATGAGGACTATGAGTACAAGAGGGATGACATGGAGAATAATACTTATCTTTAGGAAGGGTGGGAAGGACTTGCACAGGATCAAACTCTTCCTTAACATCACACTCTTTGTCTAGGCTTTTATCCTATTTCTTTTGCCATGATTCCACTACCTTATTCTAGCTCAAGATGTTAGGATTAGGAGTCTCTTCTTAAGTTGGTGATGTAATTTTAGGAGTGGATGAAGTTTTCATGAAAATTAGAATCTCCTTAGGCTTGAATTCTCCACCTTATCTCCAACTTGGGATTTCATATCTAGAGGTCACTTATTAAGGTGGGGATGAAATTAGGGAGGGCAATGAGGGATTAAATTCCACTTCCTTTGATAATTAGATGGAATGATTCATTTTATTATTTTCCAGCTCAATCTAACTATCAAGGTTTGCTTCAAAAATAAGGCTTGTATTTCCAACTCTCTCTTTTAGCTAATTGGGAAAAGAATGGCTTTGATAAAATTGATTTGGTGTATAAGTAGTAATCATGTAGGATTGATAGCAAAGTTTTAAAAGTGAATATGAGGGATAATATATTTATTTAGGCTTATCCTCATGACTTATTATCTTATCTTCTAAGGATGAAACTAAGCCACTCACATTTAGCATCTCACTTGTGAGTTTTTGTTAATTTGTTCTCTCAATAGGAGTCCACTCTCCTTTAACCCACTATAATGCATCTCTCACCTTATGAATAAGATGAATAGGAATATCTTGACCATTTCCCCTTAATGTGTCAATATCCATAATGTACCTTTCATATCCTATGATAGTTTTTTTAAAGGTTGAAATGGATTGACTTAAAAAGTGACTAGGTTGACTAGAAGGAGCAAGATATTGACAAGGATGGTTATAAGACTGATATAACTCATGATAAGGTTGAAAATTGTCATATTATATCTAGTAAAAATCATATTAGAACTGGTAAGGATCATGAAAATGTTGATAGGGAATACCATAAGCTTTATAAACCTTACCCACTTATGTAAATCAATACTCAACAACAAAGTCAGCCATGGAACTTCATTAAGAAATAAGAACATAAAGAATGATTATCAAAAATATTCCAAAAACATACCTAACTTTCTTGATTATTTGATGCAATCTTAGAGTCACCATTTATTTTTAGATAAATTCCTCCAAAAGCTGATGTGTTGAAAGATAACACCAAAAAGCTTTCAACTTCTTAGACTAAGAGTCCCATTGGGAATGGAAAAACCTATTATCACTTGGATTTTCACCCTTTGAGGAGAGGTCTAAACTATCTTCATGTAAGTGGTACAATTGAAAGACCTATAGGATATGGGTAGCCTAATAATGAGGTGAATCTCTAGATAGGGCTAACTCCCTTGATGTACCACTTGTAGAACACTGCTATACCTAAACTTATGAGGGAAAAGGAAAGATAAAACTAAAATTAAACTATCCTAAAGGAGGTGACACACAAAATTAAATGATGAATACTAACCAATTGCATGTTACACATGATAAAAAGGGACTAACTAAACATACACTTTTAATTTGAATCTTCTCACATCAATATTTCATTATGAGGTTATGATGAATGTTTAGGCTAGCAAGACTAAACAAGAGGACTAAGATGGCACTGTTTGAATAGAATAACTCACTCACCCTTGACACATAAATTGAACACTTCACATGACCTGAAATAAGAAGCTTTCTAACTATAAATAGGTGAGAGAATGAGAACACGCTAAGGAAACAAGATTCATCACTAAGAAAGATCAATCATCCAAGTAAAAAACACTATGAATAGTCATGGAAGAGGTAAAAATTAGTAGTATTTATTGATCCATGATATTCAAATGAGTATGGCTTCACCATACTTAGGTGGAATATAAGTTACAAAGGCCAAAATGGCTAGTTCTTATATAACTTGAGAGAGAGAGAGAGAGGAGAAGAGAGAAGTCCAAATTTCAAAAGGATACTTTTAAAGATAATAAAATGAGTTAATTTTTCATGAAAAGGGAGTATTAAATAGACCATGTAATGTTATAAGAGACAAGTGGCTTTCCAAGTTATGATACTCATGAAAAGTGGTGTGGAATTCCCTTTGTTGGCTCAAAAAATTACCTTCATGATTTAACCCTATTTGAACATCCCAAAACTAACTAAGGATAGTTTTGATGATTTGAATAAGAGGGAATTATTTTATATATACCTATCCATGTATTGTTTTTAGTATTGATCATTTAGAATCTTCCCAAAATGAGCTATCACCATCTATAATCAAAATAACTCTTCTTTCACACACCTTGCACACTTGGACTCCACAAAGGAATTATTTTTCCATTTAATTTTTTAAAATGAAGTTAATTAAATGTTTTAAGACCCTCCATGGCCTTAGAGGCAAAATTAGCTTACTTGAAGCTTTCCACCCCTTTCAATATCATATTTACTATGCTAGTTTTGACTATCTAAGATGAGATATCTCTATTAGGGTACTTATTATTTTTTATGAATTTTGAAATGACCATAATGAGTAATTAAAAGTTTATAACTTCCCCCCAAAGTTGTTTTCATCCCTTGAAAGTACTTATAACATACATAATGCACAAAATAGTTAAAAGAATTAGTTTTGTATCTTATCCATACAAATTATGTATAATTAATCTTGATGGTAGGGATCTTGACTGAGCCTTATACAACATCCAATAATTTTTTCTATGAAAACTATGCCATTTTGGTGTATTATCTCCTTCATTTCCTTCCTTGGGTATAAACTAAGGTTTAAGAGGGTTTTAGATAGTTTAAGCCCTTAATATTTTTTCATAAAGATGGAACATTATAATTTCAAAAAAATTACAAAATAATGATCTTTATGACCCTTGATAATACCTCTAAACCTCTTGGATCTCTATTCAAATCATCAAAATAGATATGAGCTTTCAAATCTCTCCTATCAATTTCTTCCTTTCATTTACATCGGCCTAATGTTGCATTTGAGCCAAAAAAGGATTCCACTACAACTTGTATATCATCCATATATTTATTACCTATATTATGGCCCTATGAACATTCCCAAATACATTTTAATTCTCTACCAAGACTGTAAGTAAAAGTGACCTTTCATTTGGGCTCTAGGCCTAAACATGCTTGACTCCAACTCTGAAGGTTTAGAGAATTTTATTTAGTTTATCCCCTATATTTAGGGTTTTAAATGTTTATGTAGATGTAATCCAACCTTAAATACCTTATTTAAAGTTTAATATATCTCCTTGGCTCACCTTTCATCCCTAATCTCTAAATCTATATGGTTTATGCATGAGGGGAGTGCCCTCTATCTGAGACAAAATAGAGGGCACTCCCCTATTTATTAAGATAATGGTGAATATTTTAGGGGATTATAAAAGTAAAATATATTAAATATACCAAATTTTATCCCTTTATCTTATCAATAGACCCTCCAACTTCAAAAATACCAAAGACAAAACATGTAAAAAGGGGGACTATGCATAGTGTTTTGGTGTGAACTAAGTATGCTTGATTGGAGACATTACATATTTTTTACCATATTATGAGGATTTAATTAGATTAAATACATAATTTTATATGTATTTTAAACACATTTATCCTTATTCTCTTTTCAAACTTTATTTTTCTCACCCTTTACCTTCATTGGCCTAGACTGTGTAAGACTTCTAACTATGTTCTATCTTAAGGTGTTGTACCTATAGGTTACCTTGATTGAATAAGATTAAAATAAAAAATTTAAAACCCCCTTAAGTACCTTTTAATACTTTTGTGATTTTTTTTCATTCATTTGGCTCATCCCTATACACTATCAACATTGAAAGTACTATTTCCTACTTACTGCCTATAATAGTCAACAATAGTTGATTTTCTTGAAACAAAAGTCTTGTAGATTGTAATTATCATTTGAAAGTTATACCAAATATTATTTGGGAGTCATATGAGAACTTTATTATTAACTTATATTAACATGGTTTTTACCTTCATTCCTAAATCTTTTTTATAGACTGTATACATCTATAGTTAGTTGTACATGTGCATTCTCAAATGGTGAGACACCTATAGGTGTATTTTAAGGATAAAGCCTTGCATATTATCATTATATTAATGATATTTATGTTCATGGTGTCTATTTAAATTCATAATAACATTAAAAACAATGATACTATGTCTTATTATCACCTTGAAGTGTTAAGTTCACTTTGTACCTTCAAAACCTATAGATACTATAACTTAGATTTAGTACATAAAACATAACTTGAGTTCCAAAAAAATAATCTCCATTGATCATATGATCCTAAAAATTTGTATATTATTGGTGTTATATGGAGGATTAAATAAAAGGTCATCAATATGCATAAAAGGAAGTGTAAATCTTGTTATAAGATATCAATAAAACATCAAGGAACTCTATTTTGCACTTTTAGGGAAAGAAGCCCTGAATACTATCATCTCATGTTTTGAAGGTAGTGTCCACTTAAATATATAAAATTATCCCTTAAAATATGTTTTTAATGGTATGCATCACACACTAATTCATAAATAATGTTTTCAACACCTATTACAACACTTCCAAACAAGTATTTTCATACTTTTTCTAGTGTAACCTATAGGTAGACATTCTAATGTACATGTAGTAAACATGAGTTTAGGTAATGTGAATCACATTTGATATTAATGGGTCCTATGACTATATAAATGCCTTAAAATTAAATCCTCACACTTAAAATGGATTTAAATCATTACTAAGGCTCTCATTCTTATCATGATGTCATCATGAGAGGTTGTCGATGCACTATGAGTTGCATATAGACAATGAGTATGAAATAATCCATGTATTTAAGGAATTTGCATTCATAATCAATTAATATATTCTTAATTTATGTTTTAGTGGAACATAAGGATGATAAAATCCTAATACAAACCTTCCACCCCATTTTTAATGTTTGGACCTTCTGTAGTCACCTGTAGGTGTATGTTTATAGTAGAATGTGTGAAGATGTTGCACATGACTATAATAGTTCCTTCCTAATTGTTAAAATGGGGAAAACTATCTGATTTAAAATTTTAAAATTATATTTATAAACCTTTCAAACTTTATACCACTACATGGACATGATAAAGACCCTAAAATAGTCTACTTAGTTGATTGTGCTTGACAATCATGGAGCAAATTGATTGTATGATAGTTATGATTGCAACTAATGAAAAATTGCCTTGAATAATGAGATAAAAAGGTGAATGGAAATAATATCACATTTTAAACATGGAAATTGACCTATCATAGCCATCTAAAACCATTTTCAAAGTATGAAGATCTTACAAATGGTGAAAATCTACCTGTAACATAGAATGGTGTTTTCTCCTGCAACTTAATATACATGGCTCATAAAAACACATTTAAACATGAAAAAAATCATGGGTAACATGAGGGTATATATTCAACATCATTTTTGAACCATATCATCAACTAGATTACAAAAACTATCCATACTAGAGCAAAACCTATAGGGTGCACATATTGGCAAGTATAAAAACATAGTCAGCTTGTAAAAGATGGTTCATAAAGTAAATTTGACCAATATTTGAAATATTGTTATTAAAATAAATATATATGAGTTTAATTTCACCCCCTAAATTAATTTGGTCTGAAATGTCTTCAACTAGCCATACCAAGCATAAACATGTTGATCACTTTTGCATGTCTAGAAGGGTGAGAAAGGAGCATAATGGTTTTAGCTCAACTTTGGCACCTTAAAATAATTTAAAAAATTTAATTGAGATTTATTAATCTAAATATATGTTATTTTACCTTATACCATGTGTCACCTTCCCTCATGGGTTGTACAAGTGTCAAATTCCCCATTTTAGTTGATTACTTGAGTTTCAATTAGATAACCTAAAAGTTTTAGATGAGACCAACATTATTGATAGAGAATATAGATTATTAGATATTTGAGAGGAAATAAGGACACTTGGTCACCTTGAAAACTATACCACTTTCATTTATGACCCCTAAAAGCCTTCTAAATGACTCAAAATGATAGATTGACTAATTGGACCAAGACCAAGGTTAATAAGGCATAAAAATGACATAAAATGACCTATAATACACCATATGACATAATAATAGACCCTTAAAAATATGAAAAGCATTTTTTTACCTATATGGGTCTTAATTTGACTTCTAGGGTCAAATTTATTCAACAATAACAATGATCATGTATCCAATCTAGATTATGCAATGACAACTCAGTAGTCTAAGATTACCATCCAAAGCCCATAACCTCATACCAAACAGCCAATCCAAACCAATGTAATATCTTGGAGAAAGCTAAATACCATTATTAAGGAAAATATGTATGACATTATGTAATAATATAAAAGACACCCACACAAATCTTAGATTTTTTTTCATACATCTACTATCCAAAAAAACATCTTTGTAGAACTCCTAGGCCAATCCCAAGTTCCAAATGACATAACCCTAGACAAATTTCAAGCTTTGGTTGAACACCTAGGCCCAAGACAATAGATGACCTTCAACCAAAGTGATATTCCATCCCTTGTCCCTCTCCATAAAACCCACTATACATTAATTTGTCATCACATGGAATAAAGTCAAGTGTGTCCTCATAGACAATGAATCGAGCCTGAATATTATGTCTTTAAAACTCATAAAACATTTAGGATATATAGTTATTTATCTATAGATAAAAATTATTACTATTAAATACTAATATAATGAATAACATGAATTATAAGGAACCATAAGCTTGTTAGTGATTTTCGGGCCTTTGACCCATGGTACACTCTACCATGTGTTAGACCTAGACCTATCAGACAATCTTCTTATGGGTAGACCATGGATACATGAAATTCATGTAATCCCCTAGAAATTGCACTAGTGTATCAAATTCCCTCACTTATGGATGGAGGTAACTATCTATGGTGATCTATATCCATGTGAACACTGTAAACACTTAGAGGTCAAATATGAAAGTTACAACTACCATTTTGGCCTAGACCCAGTACCTAAGAAGGAAAAGGATAAAGAGATACTTGCCAAATTACTAGAGGAAAATTATATAAACCTCAATATCCTTACCTCATCTTCAAATATGCCTCCTCTTAAAATGTCAAATCATTTTACCATTTCAAACAATGGTCCAAGAGAGTATTTGACTCATGACACATTCCACATTGCCAAGCTTCCATAGAACTCCAAGTCCTATGGAAGACCTATAGCTAAACTAGATTCCATCGAATGATGGTAGAAAGGAAAATTCAAGCTTCATATCTTAGTACCTATTATTTTTACACCAGCCACTTACTAAGAAGAGGACCCACTTGACAATGATTATTCCTTGTTATACAATGACAAATTGGTTGATTATTACTACAGTCCAAAATATCCCATCTCTAATAAGATCATTGATAATCATGACTATGAAGGAAGGGGAATAGGCCCAAGTAATTAGGGTAATATAAAACCCATTTATATAACTAGATAAAAAGGAACTTATGGTCTCAAATTTAAACTAGTTGGGGGTGAACCCATGTATCTTATTCATGTTCTAATGCCAATGACTAGTGATGATGATGTTGAAAATGATGCAAAGTTTGATCATAAAATTTTAGAAGGCCTTAATAGTAATAACATATTTGACCCATATACCATTTGTACCATTACAATAATAAATAAACATTCCTCACTTCCCCTTTATCATCCTCAACCTATAGATTAGGACCAAAAAGAATGCATAGTGTCTATAGATGAGTTTGAGAATGATGAGACATTTTGTGATTTTATAGGCCTAAGACACAATTTTCCATTGGGAGACCACAACAATGGTTTTATATCAAACTAGATTGTGAAACCTATTTTGGAGAGTGGGTGAAGACCTTTAGCCAAAAATAAAAGAATAAAATATTGAGGTCTCAAAGTGAAAATCTCTTTCAGGGACTTTTGGACTAGGGTAAAAGTAAAGAGAAAGGCTAGCCTTTTGGTTCAAACTTGTTTCAAGCACCACTAGATGGGGGTGTTCACCTTTCCTAGAATGATGCTTAGGAGACCACCAATGGTGAGCTTGCTTTTGGTTTAGATTTCAACACTTAGGAACAACATGACTTAGATTAAATAGTTTGATAATTTACTCTAACATTTTCTATATGGCCATTGCCATCATTAGGGGACTCATATTCATTTTTCTTGTGAGATATTGAAGAATTAGTCTAACCAAAGGACTTTTTCATTACATGCCAATTCTTATCCTTTCCAACCATTCTAGAATATGGATCAAATCTCCTCATAGAATATAATATATAAGTAAACATATGGACTCTATATGACCCAAAGTGGATCAAATTAGGCATGTCCCTCACTAAGGAGGAACATGAAATTTTTACATCCATTTTGAGGTATTTTGTTGACATTTTTTCTTGGGCCTACTCAAACATGCCAGGTTTGGACCCTACCTTGGTTGTATACCACCTTGTACATCTTGATGCCAAAATTGTGAAATATAAATTACACAAGATGCATCCTCATAATGTTGTATTAGTAAAGGATTTGGAAAACCTCTTACAATCAAGGTGCATTAGATCGATCAATTATTTAAAATGCATCTCAAACATGTGTCTATTAGTAAAAAGACATAAAGGATCAAAATTTGCACTGATTTTAGAGACATCAATAAGGTTTTCTCTAAGGATGACTTTTGTATACCAAATATCAACTTGATAGTTGAATCCATAATTAGTTATGAAATGTTATCTCTCATGGACGGCCTTTTAAGATATAACTAGATTAGGATTGCACTAGAATACCAACAAAAGACAATGTTCACCACTCCATATGGAATGTTTTGTTATCAGGTTATGATGTTCAACCTCAAGAAAACTAGGGCCACATATCAAAGAGATATGACCATTATATTGCATGACATGATGCATGATATTATCAAAGACTATGTCGATGACATATTAGGAAAATTAAAGACCCATTTAGATCATCTAGTCATGATATGAAGAATATTTGAAAGGATTCATGAGTACAATGTTAGACTCAATCCCAATAAGTGCATATTTAGTATCACTTTAGGAAAAAATTTAGACTTTATTATCTCTTGTTTAGGCATTAAATTTGATCCTACCAAGGTGTAATCCATTATTGAGGTGTTACCACCTTACATTTTGAAGCAACTCCATGGCTTGTAGGAAACAATCTAGTCTATCAAATGCTTCATTTCATAGTTCATCAATAAATTCCATCCCTTCACTCAAATTTTTGAATAAAGGTGTTACATTTATTTGGGATGAATAATGTCAAAAATATTCTTAGCATCTATTACCAATCTAACTATTTTGTTACCACCAATGTTAGGAAGGCAATTTCTACTACACCTATCTAGCCCTAGGGGTAATTTTGGTTTAATATAATGAAAATGGGAAAGAACATGTTGTGTACTATCTAATCCATACATTGGTCATGTATGAACACAATTATATACCAATAGAAAAAGCTTTTATAGTTATGGTCTTTATAGCCCAAAAGCTACATCATTGCATGCTTAACAAGAGGACTATAATCATTGCCAAATTAGATCAATTAATTATATACTATATAAAATAGCTTTAAAAATATGCATGGCTAAATGGATCATGTTATTAAGTGAGTTCAAGATTAAGTATGTCAATTAGAAATCCATAAATGGATAAGTACTTATAGACCACCTTGTTGAAAATACCCTTTCAAATACCAAACCAATTACTTTTTAATTCCCAAATAAATCCATCATATAAACCCCTCTTGAGGAGCATCATCAATGGAAGTTGTATTTTGATGATTTATTCACATTACATGGATTAGGGTCAAGCCTATTATTTATTACACCATAGGTGGATCTCATTCCCAAATCTTTCCATATTAGCTTTCCTTTTACTAATAACATGGATGAATATGAAGCATTCATTACAAGGCTTCATCAAGAATTACAATGGAACATCTTTTATATCATAGTTTATAGTGATTCTCAATTAATCATCAATCATTTTATATACTACTTTAAGACCAAAAATGACAAGCTAGTACCATACAAGGCCATGGTGGGCACTCTCAAATAAAATATTATCCATATACAATTTAAACACATAACTTGGGTTAGTAATAAGTCAAGGATACCATGGACACCATTCATTCTATAATCTACATCATAGACAAGGAAAAAGATTATCAGTTCCTTATTGAACATATTTTAACACCTACTCATGCACCTCTAACCATCACAATGATTTGTGATATTATTTTTCCTTATTCTATTTGGTACTCAGACCTTTATAACTACTTTCACAATCACATAATGCCACCAAACCTATCATGTAAACAACAAAAGGTCTTTACCCACCAAGCCTCTCACCATACCTTACTTGACCCAACCCTTTATCACAAAAGATTTGTTGAAACTCTACTTTGTTCCTTAAATTTGATAAAATCCACATTAGCATTAAGGTAAGTACACAAAGGAGTATGTGGATCCCACATCATCAGGAATGTCTTTGCTAAAAATATCCTATGTACTAGTTACTATTGGCCTAATATAGAAATAAATGCAACTGATTATGTTAAAATATGTGAAAAATGTCAAAGACATGCTGATTTGATTCATGTTTTGGCCAAGACACTCAAATTGATGCTTACGTCATGGCCATTTTCAACATGGGGATGCAATCTCATTGGAAAGATTAACCCAAACTCATTTTCTAGACATAAACACATCCTTACTACTATTGAATATTTCACTAAGTGGGTTCAAGCTATACCCCTCACATGACTAGAAAAAAAATTCCAAATTCATCTTTAACCATCTCATCTACCACTTGGTATCCCATCCAACATTATATCTTATAATTATGGATCATTTAAAAACAAGGATGTCAAAGCACTATGTGTCAAATACAACATCACCCATCCTTTTTCTACCATATATTACCCCCAAGGTAATGGCCAAGTAGAGGCATATAATAATACCATTATCAACATCTTTAAAAATATTATCAATTATGTTGGCCAAGATTGGCACCTATAAATCAACCCTCTAGGCATACTGTACCAATTACTATACTCCAAAAAGAGCAACACCCTATTCCCTATTTTATGGTACTGAGGTCATTCTTCCCATCAAGGTTGAGCTACCTTCTTTGCATATCTCATTAAAACATATCCTATATGATGAATATTATATATTTGATCGATTTAAATAGGTAAAGTTATTAGATGAAAAGTGTATGGTCACTATAAACACCCTTTAATCATATCAAAACTAGATACTTGACCAAAATAACTAGTTTGTAAAACATAAAGAGTTAGATCTTAGTGATCTTGTCCTCAAATAAAACCAAAAGAACACAATAGTTGGGAAAAAGAAGAAAGTAAATATTAAGCACAATTAGATAGGCCCTTATGTCATTATCATAAAATATGGATCTAGAGCATACAAGATCGCTACACTAGATGGAGATGAATTTGATGAGCACATAAACATCATACATCCCAAGCATTATTTCACTTAAGGGACTCAAATTATTATCTAAGTCTCATTTATGTTATACCATATTGTCATCTTCCTTGTACCATACCATACCATTCCTACTATACCTTCACTATTTTCCAAAGTTGTTTTACCCACCCAACCCACCCTTTTTGATCTTGGTTCCAATCTATCAATTATTCAGGCACCTTCATCAAGAATATTTAGATGAAATTTTTAGCAATTGATTTAGTATTCTACATAGAGGCATTATCTTAGATTATTATGATAATGGTTTAGCATCTACATACTTCATTTTTTATTTTGTTCCATTTTTAGTGCTAATAATTATAACTACCTTTGGGAAAATTAGTATCATTAACCCATGTTGATGTTCCTTAATTATAACCACCTATGGTAAAATTAGGATAAATGCCTTTACCATGCATTACCACATCACCTAACCATCTTATGTTATACTATACCATTTTCCTAATTTATGAACTTGTTACTACCTATTTAGATTCTTCCACTATAAACCAAAACTATAGTGACTTGAGGTCCTAATGGGACTATATAAGAAGTGCTCAATTTAATTAATTTTAGATCAATTACTCCTTTTCTATGTTATTACCATTTTATGAGCCTATTTAAGCAACACTCTCACCATTTTACAAGTTGGACAATTTTTTTTCTTATTTTTTCACTCAAGTTTAGACACTTAGATACTTCTAAAAACATTTGTTAAATACCTATAAAATCCTAAAAATCACATAATCATGAAAATAATCTTAGAATTTTCATGTGAGATATAAATACATCTAAAATTTTGGGTTGAGCCATCTTTTTTATTCAATCTATTTCTAGACCACCTTGGTCTTTTTTCTCCCATCTCTAGAACTACATTAGCTTGAGGTTTGCATAGACTATGTAGGCAGTACTTAGATATATGGGATATCTCAGGTTATCTCACCCACACCTTTTATTTTTTAACCACTTATTTTCCTTAAGGATCTTGGGACTCCTATCTATTTCACAAGTAACCACGTGTCCTTTAATTTCCCCATCTTTATCAGCCTTAGCCATATGTTCTCACTATTTTGATAGATTATATTATGATCATTGTGTATTTGAATTTGATACACTAATGACTACCTAGCTTCATCTCACACTCTCACCATTTTAAAATTAACCATTATGTGCATTTTTCATTTGAAGTAGATGTTGTATGCAATAAGAAATACATTAGATCTATAAATCAATCCTAGCTTAGAGAAGATAGATCCTACATACACTTCCAATTGGGGATATACTAGATAATTAAGGTCATGACCAATATGGATCTGATAGACCTAGTCAAGGCATATTTTATCACAAATAATATCACTAGGGATGGTTCCAAAGCCTCCAATCAAGCAAAATCATGCAATAACCCTAACTAGGTCTTATGTTTTCATATTCATTATACTAATAACAAGTAAAGCAAAAGTGTAATCTAGTACTCACCAAAGCATGTGGTATAAAGTGAGTAAACATACATAAGATAATCCTAATTAAGATATATATAGGTAAAACCGTAATGTATAGAGAGAGAATATTATTCAAAGGCCATTACTTATGTTACTTCTATCTACTAAAGAGAGGAATAAATCTAGAGATACTTACCTGGAAGATGAACCCATCAAGACTCAATCTCTCCCTTGGATAAAGGTTATTAACAAGAGGTTGTTCTAGTTTGGAAGGATCACTAACAAAGGCTAAAGCATCCAAGACTTCTCTAGACTATATTCTTCTCCAACTAGAAACCCTAAACTAAGACTTTTCAAGTAGAATGGTGGAAGAGAAGATTATAAATAAGAGAAAATGAATAATAACTCTTTCTTACTCTCTAAAAATGGTGAAATGGATATGTTTATATAGGTATATCTAACTGTAAACCCTGCCAAAATTTTTGGTTGACAAGGTTGACCCGATCAACCTAATATCATAATTGATAAAAACTCACTAGGTCATAGACTAGATTGTCTAGGGGCTAACCTAGACCATTAATAAGTTTTGTCAATAATAATATGAGGTTGACATATTTGACATAGTCATGTAAACTATTAAAAGGGATTTATGTTAGGGAAAGGTCAAATGAAGGTAGAAAATTACTAGAGGAGTGTCCAAAAGAGGAGGCCAAGCTTAGGGGAATGGTTTTTTTGAGACAAGTGTGTAGATAGCAAGTGGAAAAAGGGACAATAATCTTGTGAAGCACTAATGATCTACCCACCCCTTTCCCAATGTACCCCTTAAGGCATGAACTTAAAGATATTGATACTCAAAGGGTTCCTTCAAGATAGAAAGCATTAGTAATTTGTAAAGTGTGAAAATATTATGTGTATACATATGCCCCACTTGAATATTATCATGTGTCACTTAGGTGCAATAGGGGATGGTGCTTTGAAAAAGAACATAGTAACACATAACATTGAGGCTAAAAATAATTGTATTATTTTAAAGCATAAAATAATTGAAAATAGATGATGGAAAGGGAAATAACTAAAAAAGTGAATGTAATGCATATATTGACTTACCTTTATCATTGGATGGTTGTCTATTGTTTTTGTAGTTTTGATTATGGATGGCATAGCGACTACTTTTGACAAACCTAAGAATACAAAACTAAAGAGAAATAATAAACAAATGTAGGAAAGCCAAGATAATTGGTGCTATGTGAATGGGATGTAATTGGAAATTTGGCAAGTTGGGGTGAAAATTGATATGTTATACCAAATAACAAATTCAAAATTTATATTAAATCGAGTAACCAAAAAACCAAGGCTACTAAGATCAAAAACCTCAAACAAGCGAATGTTAAGAAAGGAAACTCACCAATTCAAACCAAGGATAGATGTAAAAAAGGATGGTAATCAAACATCAATGTGAAAGCAATAACAATCCTTACTTAAACAAATATGGGCAAGCAAAAATGGTAAAACAACATTGATGAGTGAGCAGTAACAAGCCTTACTCAATCATCAATGGAAAAATGTGCATAAAAGGGAAAAAACATTGATGAGTGAGAAGTAATAATCCAACCTCATTGAATAACGGAAAAATTAAATGAAATTAGAAATGAACTTAGGTGTCTAAGAAAAGGGGTATTACACCAATGATAAATGGTAATAAAAATCAAGGCATACCTCGAAATGTAAAGCCATGGTGTAAAGAAAGTAATCCATAGTTTTTCAAGAATATTATTTTTCTCTAAGGATAGATAAAACTGAAACAAAGTAGTGTTAGCATGTTTTTAAGATGTGAATGATAAGGAAGTATATAATAATGGAAAATAGATGTAGAATCACATGTGCATATCAAGGGGGGAAATGAAATGGGTGGAGGGGAGAATGAAGGAAAAACCAAGGTAGAGGAAATCTTTATCAAAATCAAGACACTCAAATTAGGTTTGTCAAAACAAGAGGAATTTCAACCTTAAGGACTCTGAAGAACTTATCTTAGCCACACAAGTCTTAGGTCAATAAATTAAGTATGTAGACCATCCCATGAAGGCTATATGCATGAAAATTAAATTATTCCTACCATTCTATAATGTGTTCCCCATTCCTTAGGACCCCTTATAGAGCCATCAATCTACTATGAAGATTGGGTACTTGTGTGAGAACATACGTAGTAACATAGAGTTTGTTGAATTCTCCTATTCCAATCTACTGGCCTACCACACCCTAATGAACCTCAACTCTATTATGAGGCCAACTATGGAGTTTGAGCTTTGATTCTAGATAAGAGATGTGATTATAATCACTTATTTTGGTGTGATATTGACTTGTGAATTTTGTATGTTGCCTTTTGTATATCATTTCCTTTTATTTGAAATGATTTGGATTTTAACTTTCTTAATGTATTGTTATTCTCCTCCTCCAAACGGATTTGGAAAACTAAACATGGGTGCTAAAGATGATCTTTATTTGAATACTTGGGACTTGGTTTCTAAGAGAGAGAATTTAGAGAGCATAGTATCTAAGAGTCTTATAAATATAGGTGACATAAAAGTTTTATCTTGACTTTGACCTTGGCTTATCCTATTTGGAGTGAAAGGAAAGGAAACCAAGAGGAATGAAACATGAAATAATTTGAATTACTTCAAATGAAAAAAAAATGTGACAAAGGGTAAAAAAAGGATACAATGATAGAAAAGTGTGATTAATTATCATAAGAATGAGGTAAATTTATGATAACATGCTAACATACATTTTTATTCAAATTTAATCTATCAAGAGAATCAAAAGCTAAAGCTGAGAACAAAGATCAAGAACTTATAACCATTGCTAAACACATTATATAAAAGGAATTACAAGATGGTGATTTTATGAGGAAGGCTAGGTCCTATCCATGGTCTTTCACTTCAAATCATAAAATATAAACCCATGAGGGTGCCAAAAAGTATTGGAAAAATCAATAGGATAAGAATGATGGTATTTGTGAGGAAGACTAGGTCCTATTCATGGTCTTACACTATAAATCACAAATGATAAACCTAAGAGGTGCCAAAAAGTGTGTAAAAAGTATGAAAGCAAAGATAATAAAAGGACATCATGAGTAATATCAGGTCTTATCCATGGTTTTATAATGTGACTCATGAAAAAAAGGGAAACCAAAAGACCAAAAGGAAGGACTAAAAGAGAAAAGTGTTGTAGAGGGTGAGACCCATGTGAGTATTTTGAAAAATGTTTTAGATATATAGCCTGTAGGAAGCATGAAAAATAAGGGAAGGATTTAGTCAAAAATTTTTTTGAGGAATTATGTGTTGGTGGGGTCTTTGAAAATATGATCTTCATTGGTTTGAAGGTGATAGGTACTTAGACCAAGAATATCTTTGACTAAATAGAGTCCCCACCATTTTTGGGTGCATTTACCTTCTTTGACATGAGTTTAGTCTAATTTAAGGACAAGATCACCAACATTAAATGTGTGATTGTTAACTCATTTTTTACATTATTTGGTAATGTGGGCCTTGTATTGGTAATTATGTTGTAAAGTAGAAAGACAATGTTCATCAAGGAGATTGAGAGTATGAAGGCAAGATTCATGTAATTATTCATTAGGTATGATACCATGAAGAAATATATATATATATATATATATATATATATATATATATAGAGAGAGAGAGAGAGAGAGAGAGAATCTCAAATTATAATGGAAAGACTGATTCAGAACCATAGATTAGAGAGAATGATGTTGCCCGAGTGGCAGTGATTATGCTAGTGTGATAGACCCAAAGATAAGGATAGAGATGAAGGTGTCAATTTGTATAGGTTTCACAAAGTATCTTTTGGAAAATTTTATTAATAATTTTATTTGTGGACTTGGATTGATCATTACATTATGGATGATAGGGTGAGGATAATTTGTGACTGATTTTAAATTTAGTATAGAGTGATTTTACATCTTTGTTTTTGAAATTACGACCATTATCTTAAATGATAGTATGAGGGACAAAAAAGTGGTAGATGATTTGATTAAGGATGAATTTTGAGATGGTAGTATCGGTGACATTAATAAGGGGCATATCCTCAACCCACTTGTTGAAATATTATATGGTTATGATTATAAATACATGCCCATCTTGATATCGAGGTAATTTACCTATGAGATCTAATCCCCACATGGAAAATGGCTAGGGATATTTTATGATTTAAATCTTGGTTGGAGGTGACTTAATTAAATCATCATGAAGCTAGCAAGGAGTACACTTTTTATCAAATTTGATGGCATAATTTTCAAGTGTGAGATAAAATTATGCCATACATAATAATTTGTGGGCTATAGCATGTTTGTTATAATGTCCACCATAAATTCCCCCATGTGCATGTTCAAGAAGAGGAAGAAACTCATCTTTCATAACACATAAAAAAAGGTACCTTTAACATTGTGATAATATCAGATGTTATATCTAAATACATATTTAAAATATTATTTTTGAATGCGAGTCTTTTTATGAGAATATAGGTTGGGAGGATGAGTTTGGTGTTCTAAAAATTGAATTATGTCTTTATACCATGGGATTTGTCTAATGGTGATAACCTCAATGTGGTAGATAATCAAATTTTATGGTTGAATAGAAGACTAAGATTTAATATTTGGATAAAAAAGGTGGGATTCGAAAGAACTTGGTGTAGATGAAAAAGAGATGCTGAAGAAGAAAGGGAATCAACAATAGAATTTTGATCTCAAGGGATAGGCTTAATGGTGAAAAAATTAAATATTTGGTGAGAGTAGTTGTAATTTGATGATAAGAAATGGGATTTTATCTTTTTCATTGGTAATCACCATTGACTTGGAAGAAAATGAGTTGGAAATCACCTAAAACATGTAGGTGTTGGATATCTAAATTAAGAGCATGTCTCATGCTTAAGATTAAAGATTCACACTTTTCCATGTTATTAGTGACATCAAATGTTAAGTGAAAAGCTAAAAGGATGATTTTTCAAAGATGGATCATAATAATACAACTTGCCCAAGCTCCTTGAAGGCAATTAGCACCATGATGTGAAGGGTCCAAGTATCCTCATGTAAATCAACATTAATTTTAGAAAGTTCTTGAATAAATAATTTTGGTTTAGTAGTATCATTGAGGATAGCAAATTCATCAAGATCAATTGATTCAAGATCAATAGTGATGTTATGGAAGTAATATTTAAGAGATATGGCTTGGTTGAGGCCTTCAATATAGAGAATATTTTCATTGAGATGACTATCTTGAAGGTGGTTAGTCAAAGGTATGAGATCTATTACAATTTTATCAATGATGATATGTCCTTTGACAACTTTTTAAGTAATAATTTAGAGATAAAATTCAATGAGAAGGACCATCCACTTACCAATTCTATCTCTAGGAAATAAGAATTTGGAAAATAAGTGATTAAGGGGATCAAAATGGATGATGACATAAGTGGTATGATAAATCATATAATGTCAAAGTTTTTTAGTTAAAAAATATGTGGTGAGGTAGTCACATTCAAATTTTGTGTAATGTTTTCATAATAAATGAGGCCTTGGCTAATATAGTAGATGGTGTATTCTCTTCAAATATCATCTTGTTGGGAAATAATTACCCCAACTAATATAGTGTGGAATAAGTGTATAGGATTAAAGGTTGATAATTTGCAAGGGGATAAAGAGTAGGTAGGTGAATTAATTATTATTTCATATTATCAAATGATTTTTGATAGGGATCTATCCATTTTAGAGAATTGCCTTTCTTAAGAAGAGATTTGATGGAGTGGATGTGATAACCCATTTCAAGAATGAATCATTTACTTACCCAAAGTTTACCAAGATAAGTGAAAATGTTTAAAATGGATTAAGGTATGGGCATGTTGATGATATCATTAATCTTGGTAGGGTCAACATTGATGTTGTGGAGAGAAACTAAGAATGCTAATATTTTACTAGATATGATATCAAAGACACATTTTTAAGGATTTAGTCTAATTTTTTATTTAAGAATATGATCAAAGATGATGTCAAGATCACAAATATGAGTCTTGTGACATTTAGACTTAGCAATGAGGTCATCCACATAGGTTTATATAATTTTATGGATAATATCATGAAAGATATTAGTCATTACTCATTGATAAGTATATCTATCATTTTTGAGTTTGAAGGGCATTTTAACATAGCAATAGGTTCCCCATTCTATGGTGAAAGTGTTCTTATGTTTATCTTTGGGGGCAATGTGAGTTTGATTATATACCAAGAAGCCATCCATAAGATACAACATTTCATAACCATATGTGGAATTAATAATGGCATTTATTAAAGGTGGAAGGAAATTATCCTTGGGATAAGCAAGATTAAGATTATGAAAATTGATGTAATGCAAATGACCATGGTGAACTTTTTTTGAATAGGAACTATGTTAAAACCCCATTAATAAAAGTCTACTAGTTTGAAAAACTTGACAGCAATAAGTTTGATAATTTCTTTGTGACATAAGGTGGAAACCTCGAGTGGAAATTTTGATTATTTTTTATGCACAATTTTGGTTTTAGGATAAGTGATGATATTATGCACCAAAATGCTAGGGTCAATACTAGGAATGCCCTTGTAGGACCAAGACAATATCTCATCATATTTATCAAAAAATAAACTAAATATATCATGTCTAGTAGGCATGAGTTCATGAGAAACTTTAATTGGTCAAGGTAATTATGGATTACCATATTATATGCAAGTAGTTTCTTTGATAAGAATAACATTACCCTCTTGGAAGTGGTATGGTGCATTAGTTAAATAATAAATTTGATTAGTTTTAGGATTGATGCTAGCAATAAAGTTGTTAAAATAGGGGGATCTGTTTTTGAAATTCATGAGTTTATGATGTTGCTAAGGAAGTTGAGGTTCTCAAGCATGAATTAATCTAAGAACAACTTCATTGATAGGTAGAGTGGGAAAAGGACCATAATATTCAACATATACTTTGAGATCAAGAATTTGATCACCATGGTGATCATATTTAGAATGTATTTAATGAACATCTATGGCCTTGGCATCTAATGTAATCTCGAGAGTAGGAGGATTAGATTGATTGGCTAAGATTGATGTATCATTAGTGTCTTTGATGGGGGGAGAATCAAGTGTGATGATGGGGTAGATAATATGCACTAATTTCTAGAGGTGTAGAAGGTAGGATTTGTTCTACCACCTAAAGAGTATCAAGAAGTGGAGAATTAATAGGAGGTACATACCTTCAGGAGATAATTCAAATTTTATGGAAATTTTCTAAACATCCTAATTGAAATGATGTATTTTGATATAAATATTTTCTATAATGTTGAACATCCAAGTCTCAATATTGAGCTTGGGCCATGATGTAGTTATCATCATAGGTTGGAGAAATGGTGCATTATTGAGATTTGGGGGGATTTTCAAAAGGTAAAATTCCAAGATTACTAAACTTACATGGAGACATGATTAGATGATCTTAGAATAATTTCGCTACTCCATAATCATTTCAAGTGAAGGCATATTTTGGTTAAGAAGGTTTTTAAGTATTGCATGGAGTGTAAAATCAATGATCTCATCAATGATAGGAATAGTGAAATCATGTGTCAATAAAGGAGGAAGCCAATTTGAGATATAAGGATTTATCTTAATAGTGTTTCAAGTCATTAGGTTTAACATAATCTGAATCAACAAGAGTGACCTATAAGTCTGGATTGATGAATTCAGCCAAGGGAGTACTGCTGATGGTAAGAATGGTAAGAATGTGATATTGAGATTTTGGATTGGGAATTTGAATGTTCTGAGAGTTAAGATCAACCTCATGCTTATACCATTTGAAGTTATGTAGGAATTTGATGTATTGGCTACCAGAAGAAGTGATGGCTTGCATTCTTTGAGTCTAAGGGAGATCAAGGAGTATGTTATAAGATATAGGTAAATCAAGGACCATAAGTTTAGTTTGAATGGTCTTGGGATTTATTATTAAAGGAATCCAAATACTACCAAGTGGATTTTTATTAGTTTTATCAAATCCATGATAGCTAAGGTAGGTTTGCTTGAGATGATCCTTATTATAGCCAATTTGTAGGATAAGCCACAAACATGTCACATTAATGATAGACCCTTCATCAACTAAAAAATTATGAATAAGGGTATCAATTATAGAATTATTTTTGAGCTATCTGATTAAACTATGTAATTTAACCCACTCAAACATCAAATTACTAGGTAAAGTTTAGATCTATTAAGACTAAATGTACTTATATGAATAAACTATTCAATCCTACATTTAAATCTTAAAGCTAAATGTTCTAAACAATGATCAAATGGATGAAAAATAAAGAGGATGAGATTTATTACCTTGACTCATATTTTTGACATGGTGATTCTTGATGAAGATGACGGATGCTTGATGATTGATTCAAGGATCAATTTGACATGAAGGTTTTATGATTTTCCAAGATTTCCTTCCATAGAGGAATGAAGTTATTTAAATTTATTTTTGAGGGAGAGATCAATGGATGAGATTCAAAGTTTGATGAGGGAGATCAAGGGTTGGGGATTATCCAAGGAATTTAAAATTCCTTGGAAGCCTCTAGATTTAGAGGCTTCTAGAGAGGAGGGGTGAGAATAGAGAGGATTCTAGAATTGGAGAATTATAGAATAATTTTAAGGGGTTAACTAAAATTAAGTAAGAGATTAGATAGTTATTAGGTGGGTGATTAGAGACTATAGGTGTAGGATATCCTAAGAAAAGGCTTAGTAGGTGGGTAGGTGGGTCATGAGAATTTAGAAATCCCAAATAATTGGTAAGTAGGATTAGGATGTGATAAAGGGGATTTAGGATAAATTAAGGATGAAGTGGGATAGAATAAGGTTAGTAGATTAATAAATAATATAAAGAGGATTTTATATAAATGATTAGGAAAGGGTGGGATATATTACTAGGATTAAATAAGATGAGCATAATTAGTGTTAACTAATAGGAATATTAATGACAATAATTTAGGCAAGAAAATTTAGATGCATACATTTTCCCCCTCTTTGAAAAGGCATTACGAGTGGAAAAAGTGGAATAGGTAATGTTATTTCAAATAAAAGCCATGTTGTGGATGAATGTTAGTAAATATGAAGTTAGGGGATATGGTACCCCCTCAAGGGGATATGCAGGGAAAAATGAGATGGATGGCCCCTCAAAAAAGGAAATGAGGGGTGGGTTATGATGGATAGATGAGGGGATGGGATTATATATTTTGAGATATACGATGAAGAATATGAAGGATTAAACTTAAATAATAAGCTACATATTTATTATTCCCCTGACAAACACACATGCACAAGGAGTAGAGGTGATGGGTTTCATGGTTATTAACACATACTAAGGGGGAATCAACTATAATAGGATGATGATAATATTAAAATTCCACAAGATTTAGATGTATCCCATGCAAGGATGCATGTAAGGGAGAGTTATAGGCTAGGATGATTTTATAATATTAATGATGGGTGTATATCAAATCTAAATTGATAAATATGATATAGGTGATAAGAGAGAAGAAATGATATGATAGAGTAACCAAAAGATAAGGGATAAGAATTGGGTTGCATGGAATAAAATAAATGAGACATAGTGTGATTAATAGTGAGGATTACCCTAGTAAGGACACATGCAAGGGAGAGATAGAGGGGATAGTGGATGAGCTATCCTTGGGTACTAAAAACTAACCAAGTGATGCCTACATAGTTTAAAAAGACCTCAAGTTGATGTAGTTATGACTACAAGATGATGATGAATATGAGGATTAATGATTATAAAGTGATGATGATGTGGATGAGTATACTTTTTATTGATTGAAAGAGATGTATCAGATTATGAGATGAGGATAAAAGATTGGATGTTAGTCAAAGGAGATGATAGGATTAGACTGGTGATGGGAAATAAGGATTATTGATTAGAGGATGAAAAGGAGGATGATACAAGATGATATTTTAAGTGATCAATTCATCACAATGTCATAAGGATCATATTCTAAGCAATCTGATATATATAGAACTTGATAATATGCCCCATGATATAAGGATGACCAAGAGGATATTATGTCAAAGTGCATGGGTAAATAGCAAACTCTACATCCTTGAGGGCACTTTTGGAGTCCTCATAGAATCCTAGTTAATTATTAATATCAAAAAAGTAGATATATAAATGATAAAATACATGAAAACAAGATAAATAACATAGAGCATACAAGTATAACACATACATATCTACATTCAGTGTTATTATGCCTTATCTTATGATGGGACAAATGATTGGGTGATGGGTTGGATTAGGATGATCATGATGTGAATATGTAATTGGAAGAGACTAATGATTTGGATAAAGATATAATAATTATGATGATTAGTATTTAGATAAGGATATGGATGTGTATATGTATGAGGATTAGGATAAAGACTTGGACGAGGATTTGGATATGGATCGAGATAGACTAGGGTTACCCTTGGATGATGGGATAAGGTTTGTAAATATATATTTGGTCTAGAAATTGAATCTAAGAGTGGTAAATGAATGTGATTTGAAAAAGGTGGTGTTTTTAGATGTGATGACCAAGGATTACCAAAAGATAAAATATTTTAAAATTTCAATCTAACAAGAAGAGTAGGAAATGATGGGATAAAATACCTTTCATACTAGAAAAATAGTGATTGGATGGGTGTTAGGTATGAAGAGGAAATGATGGGTAATATATTAAATTATTTGACAAGGTTATGTGTGTCAATAATAATTCATTAAAAGGATCATGAAGAAATGAAGATATGGGTGACCATTTAGATTTGGGTTCCAAGACTGAATGTTGTATCCAAAGATGGGAATGGAAAAATATGGGACATATATCAAATGTTTTGAAAAATGAATGACATGGAGATGGTTATGATAAGGGGAATAGATATAAGACAAGACACCATGGAATATTTTTATATTTTTTAAATGTTATGATTTTTAGGATTTTTGGAATATTTCACTTTTTAGGGATTTCAAAATATATATGTAAATTATACAAATGGGGTTACTATCAAAGGGAATACCAAGCCTAAAATCAAGACAAAGATGGATGGAATGATGGATGAGTGAAAAAAGGATGTAGGTGCTATGACAAAGGGGATGAGGACAAGAGAAGAAGGGACTAGGGATTGCCAATGCTTGTATCATGAAGGAATTAGATGGTTAATTTGTTGAGTGTCCATTGGAGGATATGCAAAGGTAATTTTGGATCACTTCTCAAGAAACCTTCTTAATTATTACAAAGGTCAAGATGGGAATAAAATATGGACATGATGATGGATGATGGGTAGGGACAATGGATGAAGGTTTAAAATAGACATGGATGGGTGATATGGATAAGGTTGATAAGGGATGGAAAAATGGATGGATTGTGCCCCCAAGTGTTGATGTATAATGTGAATAATAGATTATATTACCATGATTTTGGAAACTATTTTTCATCATGGTACTTGTCCAAGGTGATAGAAGACTAGTTTTCACCATTGGATGAATGAATTTTTATTTATGTTTTTACTTTTGGATGGCATCTTGATTTATTGGATATGGATATGAGATCTAGGATGTAAACATTGTGATCTTAAGCCAACACCTATTCTATAGATGTATGATATTAGGATCATGTTGCCACCATTAGATCCTTTGAGTTCCATGTGACTTTTGATGATTCTTGATTATGTTCCCTCTAAATATCTAGGCTAGGTTTATTCATCACCCCTAGGAGAGATAATGTTACTCGAGAAGGTGATAGGAGGTATGTTTATATCTTTATGAGGATGTATGAGACTTTAATGGAGGATATTATCATGATATGATGGTGTGATGGGTGATGGTGGATTAGGACTAGCAATTTTATACATAGTTGGAGAGTGTGGACATTCTTTATTTGATTGGTTCCATGTGACAAAGGACTATAGGAGATCCAAAACACTTTGAATTTGTGGTTCATATTTGATCTAATCATTTGATGGATTATCATCCATATTGATAGTGATTATGACATTATTTTTATTTTGAAATGGGATTTAACTTTGACTACCCCATGGTGCCTAATTTTGGGCTTCACTAGAGGAGATTGATTTTTGACTTTGATGATATACTAGTGCTTGATATTGGGATTCACTAGGGAAAGACATTTTTTTATTAGGTTGATGATTTTAATTACATTAAATTTGAATTTTGGGATTAAATAAGATTTTATAATGATTTATGACTTATGTAATATGGTCTTAGACCTCTATTTTTGTGGCATACATTACATTGCTCAAGGAAGGGTCCAATGATGTATGTTCTTATTCATCCTTATGGAGGGAGGTAATTAAATGATCATTGATAGGAAAAAATGGATCTATGATGGATGAAGGTGGTGGAGATGGTATGATGAGGTCAATGAGTGGTTATGGGGAAACATGTTCTTCATAGGGGTCCTTAGGAGACCTAGTTTTGACAACAAATAAAATCTCCTCAAGATCAGTAAAAGGATCACTAAGACTAGTTATGATAGATGCATCCAAAGGAGGATAAAATTTACTCTAACAATATTTGATAGATAAATATTGAAATAAACATGTTATGACTTCATCATCCTAACTTGGATAAAAATATATGCTTGGTGATTTATTGTCATCCAAATTAGAGGTATCTTCAAAAGGGAAAGCATAGTGATCATTTGCTAAAATATTGATAAAGGATGATGTTTCTAAGGAGGAATATGATTCAGATACTAGTGTTGATCATGATCCTAATGTAGATAGGACTTGTGTTAGATTTGATTCAATTTTATGATAAGAATCTTCATTATCCAAAATTAATATGATGGGTGAGGGGGAGATGAGGGATGCATGATGGATTTGACAATGGTAGGCCCATGGAATTTCGCATGAGAGATGAGAGGACTAGGCTCATAGGGAGTAGATGCATCTTTAGTGGAGGATTTGTTAAATATGGGGGGATCATGAAGGATAGGTGTGGTGTCTTGACCTTGTATTAGAAGTTGAAGGGATTGATCATGATCAAGAATGGAATCTTGGCATTCCTCTTCTTGTTCACCTAGGGTGATAGGCTCATTTGATTCATCCTAAATTATTATGTCACCATGGTTGATGAGGTCTTGGAAATAATATTGGAAATGTTGATATTAATTAATGGTATGCCCCCATGTTTAAAGATATACATAGTATTGATTAGCTTTATACCATGAGGGCTTAGGCTTAGTGGGATCAAGATGTCAAATAGTTGGATAGACCATCATGTTGGCAGTGACTAGGTTTTTGAAAAGGGATTCAGAGGACATATAAAGGTGAGTATAAGGACCCACTTTGCTTTGTGACATAGATGTGGAAGCATTGGATTTTAGATCATATGTTTTTTGACATCAATGGGTGGATGGATTGATAGTAGATGAGGTGGCCAAGATTAGATTCCATTTACTAGTGTAAGAAGGAGTAGACAATGGGTTATGACTAGGGGATGGAAGATTTGTATGGGATTCACATGAAGGGGCTTAGATGGGGGGTACAATGAGTTTAACTAGATAAACCCCTTTGAGAAGTGGAAAACCCATTATAATAAACCAAAAGAGGATATCATCCTTATGGGTAGATATGTATTGGTCAATAGAGGTTGGGTCTCACTCCATGGTGATGGTTGATGGGTGATGGATGATGGGGGAGGTATACTAAGGACTAGAGATGGTGTATTGAATAAATTGGTTCAATCTAGTATGATATATTATGATGGATGAATAGATTAAATACTAGGATTATATTTTATACTGATAGTATAATAGGTGGTAATGACCTATTAATAATGCCTTAGTTTTCAAGCTATCAAAAGGATTAGGGATATAATGGGTGACTACATTCTAATTATCAAGAGGAATATATGATGGGTGCTTGCTATGAATATGTAATATGATTAGAATAGTGATGATTATATTGATGATTGATGGGTTTTCTAGATTTAAATCAACAAAATGATAAGATGCTAATAGGATATTGACTAGGTATGAGGATGATACGATGATATAGATGATAAGACTAGCTCAAAACCTTAGACTGATTTGCTCAAGATGGGATGGGGTATGATTATGTAATGAAGGTGATAAGGATAATGGGACAAGGGAAAGTATGATGACAGGTGATGATGGAATGATAAATAATAATATGAATGAGAGGGTGATGGTTTAGACCCGTATATGGCCTTAAAGACCTAATTAGGATAACATAGGATAAGGACAAACTAGATGGGTGATAAGGTCAAGGTCAATATAAATGATTAGGTATAGACTTAGGACAAAATGTAGATGATGAGATAAGATGTGATTAGGAGATTAGAGTGATGGGGGGATGACTAATGATTGGTGAGACCAAGATAGGATGTTATTAGAAGGATGTAAAAGAGAATAAATATATGTAAAAAAAAGGTAAGGCAAGGATATAAAATATGATGGTTTTGTGATGAGATGATGAACAAATATGGGTGGATATGGTTGGAATAGGAGGATTCTAAGACATGGTGGTGATGGGAGATGGGATAAGACAATAAAAAGGATGTACAAAGATAATATGTATAAGGGAATGATGATATGAGGAAATGATAAACTAGGTGGTATGTATAATAGGATGATGGGATAGGGATGTATAAAAGTGATAGGATGATGAGGTAAGAATATAAAAGATAGGTTATACAAAGACTTGGATAGACATGTATAAGTTTGGGTAAAGGTTGAATTAGCTCACAAAAAACATGGGTTTATCAAAACACACACCTAATCAATAAAATCAAAAATCTTATGATTAGTGAACTTAAATGTGTGTAACCTAATGCTTGCACTATCAAATGACTTCATGAGTGAGGTTGTAGGCTAATGACTCATTATAGAATCAACTGAACCCTTTTAACTCTATTTTCACATGATGGCTACTTAGGAGATGATGCTAACTCTGATATAAAGGTGCCTATTATGGACAAAAGATCCTATGCTAGGTTTTCACAAGGTTTATAGGTGCATCTCATATATATGTGAAGGTATAGTGGAGCCTAAGTTTATATAAGATGATGTCTAACTACCTTGTATCTTGGAGCTTAAATTCCTTTCACTCCATGAAACCCTTTATGGGGAATTCTTCTTTGGTGTCAAATGACATCTCTCTTGATTTTTAGACTATGTCATAAAATGGAGTTTGGATTAGTGCATGGTGGTGAAATCCATGGTCACTAACCCCCTATAAATTAAAAAGGATAGAGGGTTTATATTTGATTTTTGATCCCCCAAGAATCATCATAAGGATGTACTAGGGAGAGCATATACCAACTATATCCCTCAAGATACAAATGAAAAAACAAAATATTTATTTACTAATTAAGATTATGTGTGATGTATTTACAAGATGAAAGATCAGAATAAACAAAATAAACAATTTCAAGATAAGATGAGGAAAATGATATATAAAAAATGAGATATATGATTAAAATGATTCAAAAATGATTTTTAAAATGCCAAAAGGAAGATTTAACATGAGGCCTATAAGTAAATTATTAGTAATTTCATGTGGCACTTTTAAAAGGCAACCTGTAATAAAAATGATTACTAGTAATGATTAACAACCATGAGGAGTAACCTACAAAGTGAATATTAATAATTTGATAATTTTGTCTTTGATAGTCATTTTACCTTCAGGTTAGAAACAAGTTAATTAAAAGTGATATTAAATAACTTATACTTTTATGATATGGTCTTTATTATTAATGTGACAAAATAAATATTTAATCGATGCATTTACTAAACTTATGACATATTGTGTAGACCAAAATCTTGATTTAAAATTTTTTGATTATGAGGTGAGATTAATAAAATAATTTTAAAAATTAATATGAGACTAATTATTGTTGACAAAATTTGTGTATTTATTTTCTTTATCTAGTCAAAACTATATTTATTAAAAGGTTGTCTTAGTATTTAATTAGTTTTGTGTGACAAAATTTTATGAAAATATTAAAATGATTATGACTTATGAGAATTCCTCGATCCATCAAATATTCATTTAATCTTTCCCACAAATAGGGTAGTAATTATTCTGAGCTTGCCTAGCTGGAGTATCATTATAGGATTTTTTAATTAACGCATAGTATGCAGAGCTAGAAAGGAGGGTAGTTTAACTAAATGTTTTAATTAATTTTTATGGACACATCTTAAAGGTACATTTTTAAAAATGAGAATTTCCCTAGACCATGTGGTTTCTAGGTAGAGCCCTTGGTGGGCATGTAAGACATACACGACCTATAATATAAATGTCACTAAAGGCATTAGGGTGTAAGGCTTAATAAAGATATGGGATTCATTGGTATTTAAGTGTTGAATACTGAAATGGCTATACTGCATTCACTAAAGAGGGTTGGTATATGGTTTTGTTCAACAAAAAATAGCACATTAAGGAAGGATGATTGTCTATCAGGATTTACAAAGTCCTTTCATTCTTCAAAAAAGATAGAGGAATTGATAAGCCCCTAGTTATAGGAAAAGGGCATGACATCTATCATGATAGATATCAAAGAGACATCTAAGGACTACATACTTTATGCTGATGTTTTGGGATGATAAAGTGTGTTAGAAGTATGAAAAAACAAACCCAATATAACTTGAAAATAGTTATATAGAGACACAATTCCCTAAAGCTATATAAAGATATAGTTTTGGGAAGGCTATAATGGCATACCAAACTATTAATGGTTAATTTTTGAAGGCTCACACTGAAAATGATTGAGATTTCAAGAAATATTTGAAAGCTACAAACATCTACATTCTAAAATATCATATATTGTGCCAAAATTTCACTAAAAAAAGGTCAATGGCTACAAACCCTAATTAAAACTAAATTTGACTTAAAAATCTAAGAATATCTGAAGAAACAAAGCTCCATGTGTATAAAAGGACTAAAATACCTTGACTAGCTTTATTTAAATAATATGAAAAAATGTTCTACAATTAAAATCCATGAAAAATACCTCTACAAAAACATGAAAAAAATCCATGCATAAAAATTAGCCAAATCAAAGCAAAGCTAACCAATACATGTGTGTTTTTAATATTGAATAACCCTAAAGAACACAATGATCCAAATTGAAGACTAATACATGTTCATAAACAAAAATTTCAATGACATGTTGTTAAGTATGCTTCAAACCCTCATCTTAAAAACATAAACTCAAAATAAAAAATAATGTATTCATTATCATATATATGCAATATTTCACTCAAGAAATAGTAGATTCAACTAATCCAGAGGCCAAAATATAACCAAAAAGCTAAAAATTATGCCATATTTCACTCATAAATTGTGACAAAAGTCATTACAAAAAAGATCAATTGTTAAAAACCTTAATTACATCTTAAATTGACTTGCAAATCTAGGAATATATGAAGAAACAAAGCTCCATGTGTATAAAAGGACTAAAATACCCTCACTAGCTTTACCTAAAGAATATGAAAAAAATGTTTTACAATCAAAATCCATGAAAAATACCTTTACAAAAACATGAAGAAAATCCATGCAGAAAAAGTATCCAAATCAAAGCAAAGCTAACCAAGACATGTGTGTTTTTAATACTAAATAACCCTGAAGAACACAATGAGCCAAACTGAAGGCCAATACATGTTCATAAACAAAAATGTCCATGATATGTTGTTATGTATGATTCAAACCCTCATATTAAAAACCTCAACTCAAAATAAAAAATAATGTCTTCATTATCATATATATGTAATATTTTTCTCAAGAAATAGTAGATTCAACTAATCTAGAGGCCAAAATACAACCAAAAAGTTAAAAATCGTGCCATATTTTGCTCATAAATTATGCCAAAAGTACACTTAAAAAATGTCAGTGGTTACAAACCCTAATTAAAACTCAAATTGACTTTAAAATCTAGGAATATATGAAGAAACAAAGATCCATGTGTATAAAATGACTAAAATACCCTAACTAGCTTTACCAAAAGAATATGAAAAAAATGTTCTAAAATCAAAATCCATGAAAAATACCTCTACAAAAACATGAAGAAAATACATGAAAAAAATTTAGCCAAATCAAAGCAAAGCTAACCAAGACATGTGTTTTTAATACTGAATAACCTTGAAGAACATGATGAGCTGAATTGAAGACCAATACATGTTCATAAACAAAAATGTCCATGACATGCTGTTAATTATGCTTCAAACCATCATCTTAAAAACCTCAACTCAAAAGAAAAACTAATATCTTCATTATCATATATATGCAATATTTCACTCAAGAAATAAAATATTCAATTAATCTAGAGGCTAAAATGCAACCAAAAAGCTAAATATTGTGCTATATTTTGCTCATAGATTATGCCAAAAGTTCACTACAAAAAAGGTCAATGGTTACAAACCCTAATTATAACTCAAATTAACTTGAAAATCTATGAGTATATAAAGAAACAAATCTCCATGCATATAAAATGACTAAAATACCCTGACTAGCTTTACCTAAAGAATAAAAAAAAATGTTCTACAATCAAAATCCATGAAAAATACCTCTACAAAAACAAAAGAAAATCCATGCAAAAAAGGTAGCCAAATAAATTTTCAAAATACACTAAAAATTTGAGATTCCTCAGGATTAATGAAAATGAACCTAAAAACCATGAAAATGCTCCAAACTTGACATTCCCCACCAAAACCTAGATGCCCATGACCTAATTTCAACACCTATTAACCCAAATCCAAGAACAACACAAGCCAAATCACCATGAATTTTACAAAAGAAAAAACCCCAAAAAATCTCAAGTTTATTAATCTATAGAAGAAGATGCTATTATTAGACTAAGCTTATCCTATCATCATCATCATCATCATCATAATCATCATCATCATCATCATCATCATCATCATCATAATCATCATCATCATCATCATCATCATCATCATCATCATCATCATCATCATCATCATCATCATCATCATCATCATCATCATCCATGCCCATCCCACCATGGTATCTAGAATGTAGAAAGATTTTTGAGCTATTTGATTAAACTATGTAATTTAAACCACTCAAACATCAAACTACTAGGTAAAGTTTATAGCCATTAAGACTAAATTCAATTAGATGAATAAACTATTCAATGCTACACTTAAATACTAAAACTAAATTTTCTAAACCATGATCAAATGGATGAAAAATCAAGAAGATGAGATTGAGTACCTTGACTCAAATTTTTGAAATGGTGATGCTTGATCAAGATGATGGATGTTTGATAATTGATTCAAGGATTAATTTGACATGAATGTTTTATGATTTTCCAAGATGGCCTTCCATGGAAGAATGGAGTTGTTTAAATATATTTCGGAAGGAGAGATCAATGGATGAGATTCAAATTTGGATGAGTTAGATCAAGGGTTGGGGATTATCCAAGGAATTTAAGATTCCTTGGAAGCCTCTAGATTTAAAGGCTTCTAGAGAGGAAGGGTGAGACTAGAGAGGATTCTAGAATTGGATAATTCTATAATAATTTTAGGGGTTTATTTAGGATTAAGTAGGGGATTAGATAGGGATTAGGTGCATGATTAGAGACTAGGGGTGTAGGAGAGCCTAGGAATAGGCTTAGTAGGTGGGTATGTGGGTCATGGGAATTTAAAATTCCCAAATAATAGGTAAGTAGGATTAGGATGGGATAAAGGGTATTTAAGATAAATTAAGGATTAAGTGGGATAGAATAAGGTTAGTAGATGGATAAATAATGAAAAGGTTATTTTAGATCAATCATTATGAAAGGGGGGATTTATTAGTAGGATTAAATGAGATGAGTGTAATTAGTGTTGACTAATAGGAATATTAATGACAATAATGTAGGTGAGTGAATTTAGATAAATAAAATATTAATGGTTATTTAATAGATAGAGGTGGATCACCAATGTAGAAAAGGATCTCATAATTAATCATGTCCTCTTTAATAAATTCAATAAAAGGCTTGGAAGAAGGACAAATGGATTTAATGGTATGCACATTGGTAGGTCGAGGATCAATAGAGGTGGTTCTTCATCTATCGAATATGGATCTTCATTTTTTTGTAATTTTTGTATAAGGAACTTGTAATGATAAGGGGATGTATCAAATAAATCCATAAGTGGAATCTTTCAAGGCATGGAGTTAAGTTCTTTTATAAATTTCCAATGGTATTTATAAGAAGAACCCATGCAAGGTCTAGAAGGTAACATGTATTTTGAAGGAATGTAAGTTGTTGGGGCTTTGGAATGAGTTGGTTCCTCATATGATTTTAAAGCTAAATGAGTGCTTTAGTATATTTGAGAAGTTGTTCTTCCAAATATGGTTTCTTAAGTTCTGTGATAGGATCTTTATGTGCTAGCTTGCGATGATAGTTAACCTTAGAAGCATTAACATATTGAGAATTTTTGTAATATTGGTCATAGTCAACATCAATAACACAAACATCCTTGGTATTTTTTTGATGAATAGATGCAGAAAAATATTTTTTATTATTAGAATAATAAGCTTTAGAAGCTTATCATTTTTGAAAAGCAATGTTGTATTCTTGACGATGGAGTTAGATCATGGCTTCATGATTGAAGGAATCACCAAACACATAAAACACAAAAAAATTAGTAAGCCCTCAAAAATTTTCATGGGAATGACCAATGTCAATGTGGAACCAAAAAAATTGATTAGGATCATACCATTTAGGAGGATTATTTGGATAAGTAAAGTATTTAGAGGGTGGAAATTTTTTTTTCATTTGTTGCATAGTTAGTGGTATGTGAGAAGATGGGGAACATCAGATTTAGTAACTCCTGATCTAGTTTGAGGAGTATTTATAGTGATGGCATTAGTATAAGTTTTAAAATATATTTTGAGGAATTTATTATCAGGTTTGAATTGTTTCATGAGAAAGTCTTTACATTTATCTTGGTCAAGAGATTAATTAAGTATTTGAGGAGAAAAAGTTCAAACCTTATATTGAAGTGAAGGAGTTAAAGTAGTTATAAAGAGTTTGAATAAATTGTCATCATTAATGTTATGGTAGGCCTTATGGGCTAGATATTTCCATCGTTCGATAAAATAATGAGCTGATTTGACGGGAGATTGCTTAGCATTGATGAAATGGTAAGGAAATTTTCAAGAAGGTCATTATATTGAAACCCTTTAACTAAAAGATTGACTAAATCCTCAAGTTATATATGGAGTGTTTGGGAATTTGGTTGTACCATTTCAATACATCACTATTAAAGGTTTTAACTAGAAGTTTAGTTGTGTCAAAATTATTAGTTTGGATCCACTCTTTATAAAGATTACTAAAGGCTTTGAGAAAGGATGCAGAGTCATTAAACCCATCATACTTTATAGTTGGAGATATATTAAAAATATAAATGGACATGATGAACAGAGTTAAAGGCTCATTTCGGATATTTTAAATCTTTTTTTCATTCATGATAGGTTCATTAATAAAATTTCCTAATGAATTTATAAGAGGTGGAAGAATGAAATTTGGATTGGCTTGAGGATTGAGAACCAGAGGTTGATTAACCATATTTATCATATGACATTGTAATTGAATCATTTGAGAGGTGTTAGAATTTTCCATTATTTTCATTTCTTGTATGACTTTTGAAAGAAGTTGAGTCATATCAATTGGCAAGTTGGTGTTTATAGGGGAACTCCCCAAATTGGTATTAGGGGGGGTTATTGGAAAGTGGATTACTAGTGGGACTATTGGATAAATTTGTGTCAATTTCTATGATATTATGTTAAAAATATTGAAGATGAAAATTGTCTTGATAGGTAAAAAGGGGTCATATCCACCTACTTCATCTTGATGTGTGAGTTCCACCATGTTACAATCCACATATGAAGGAGGGGAAGAGGTGATCCAAGAGTGAGGTTTATTTTGAGAGGAAAAGAGAGGGAGAAATAAATATCCTATATAGTGTATAAATGTATTTATGTTGTTTAAGAATATTCTAATAGGGGACTTCATGATGATTTGAGGAAATGAATAGAATGCTAAGGAAAGAGAAATAATGAACTAAGTTATCTAGATAGGATAGTTAAGAAAATTAAAGACAACAATAAGAGGACATAGTTGACTAGGTTAGCCTAGTACTTCTGGATAGGGCCTAAGAAGAGTATATAGTCAACCAAGTTGACTTAGTACTGTACATAAGAAAAACATAGTCTAATAAAGATATAGAGTCAACCAAGTTGATTTAGTAATAGAAGCAAGAAAAAATATAGTCTATAAAATATTGTGTCAGATAGAATGATAGCATGCTAAAAATATGGAAATATTTTGCAATGTAATAGAATTAAGTGAAAACAAACACACAAATAATTGGATCAATGAAAATGGTTCAATTGGGGCACACAACATAAAACCTTGAAACAATGTTGGCCAATGCAATTTTTTGAAATACAACATACAATGAGTAGAGAGAAAGTAGTCAATTTAAAAGTAATTGATAACTAAGTGGTTATCTTGAATGTTAGTAGATTATTATGAAGTGTTATTTTAAGTTTGATATGGAATTTAGATGAAATTAGGGAACTAGAAATAAATTTATGGATGGTTTTAGGATATTTATTTAGAAAGGGATCTATGTTGGTATTAGTACTAGCTTGGTATTGGGGCCTACCCCTTCACTTCACAATCCCATAGTGAGAAGGGTGTTGAGTGATTTATAAATATATAATAGTAACCATGTGTTTATACTTGGCTAGAAAACCAGTTTGGCTTCCCCCTTGGTGATGAAATCTAAGTAGGTAGGCCTTGGGTAGACAAATGTTTAAATGAATTTTGAAATTAAGTAATTTGATAGTGTGTGAAAAAATATAAAAATAATGCAACTAAATGGTATATTGAAAAACAACCTAATTAGACTATGTGAACTACTCTAAGCATGCAAACAACTAAAAATAAAAGTGTGAATTAATTACTAGCATATAGTTGTTAATTCCCAAATTAATAAGGTATAGAGTTAGTTCAAATAACACTATATGCAAAATTTATAGAATAGATTCAACATGGCTACTACTGTACTATAAAAGTAAGAGTCCTTAATAACTAAGTCAACCAGGTCAACTTAGTCTTTTAGATAGGAGACAGACTATATAACTAAGTCAACTAGGTCAACCTAGTTTTTTATAAGATTGTAGTTTTGAAGACTTCAAAATTGGTATAAAATAGAAATATAATGAAAAAATAAATTGAAAGTGAGAGAAATAAAGGAACCTTGGTGGGTTGAAAGATGATGAGGATTGTAAAATTTCTATTGAAGTGCCTTGAATGTTGCTTACAAGTTCTACTAAGTCGATTGGGTCAACCTAGTTCTTTAAAAACCCTATTTGATAAAGCCTGTTAAGATGACTGAGTCAACTTGGTTGACCTGGTTTGTTATTCATAAGCTTAAAATAATACTAAGTCAACCTACATAACTTAGTTTGTTATTCTAAATGTTGTATAAGAGACTAAGTCAAAAAATGTGACATAGTCTACTACTTAAACTTGAATAAGAGTACTATGTTGACCTATTTAATCTAGTAACATGTATCTATTGAAGAGATGCATAGAAATAATATATTCATTTTGATGTGATTGTGTGTTAAACATGTGCACAAAAGCTAGAACTATACTGGCCTAGTCGAACTAGTATCACAAGTATAAAATAATAATAATAAAATTGTAGAAATGAAAAGCATGAAAGAAAACCTCTAAGGGTTAGATTAATATAAGTTTCAATAGAATGTATGCAATAATAAATGCATTCGATCTATAAATCAATTCTAGATTAGAGAAGATAGATCATAATTACACTTCTAATTAGGGATACATTAGATAATTAAGGTCATGACCAATATAGATCCACTAGAACTAGTTAATGGATAATTTATCACAAATAACATCACTAGGGAGGGTTTCAAAGCATCCAATTAATAAAAATCATTAAATAACCCTAACTAGGTCATATTTTTTCATATTCACTATACTAATAACAAGTAAAGCAACCATTTAATCTAGTTCTCACCAAAGCTTATGGCACAAAGTGGGGGTTAGTAACATAAAAGTAAACATGTGTAAGAGAATAATAATTAAATTATGTATATTTAAAACCCTAATTTATGGATAAAAATAGAATATTATTCAAAATCTATTACTTATGGTACTTATATCTACTAAAGAGAGGAGAAAAGTTAGAGATACTTACCTAAAATATGAACCCATTGAGAATCAATCTCTCCCTTAGCCAAAGGTGCTTCAAAATAGGTTATTTTGGTTTGTAATGATCACTAATAAAGGCCAAAGCATCCAAGACTTCTCCACAATACTAGATTCTTCTCCAAGTAAAAACCCTAAATTAAAACTCCTAAAGTAGAATGGTGGAAGAACAAATTGTAAAAAAGTGAAAATTAATAATAACTCTTGCCTAATATCTAATAATGGATAAATTATTGTGTTTATATAGTTGGATCCAACCCTAAATCCTTCCTGAAGTTTTGGCTAATAAAGTTGACCCGATTGACCTAGTATCATAATTGATAAAAAATGCACTAGGTCATGGACTAGTTTGGCCAGGGGATGAATTAGACCCTTAATAAGTTTTGTCAATAATAATATAATGTTGAAATAACTAACAAATTCATGTAAACTATAAAAAATGGGTTTAGGTTAGGGAAAAAGACAATAAATGTGTCAAATGACTAGAGGAGTGTGAAAAATATAAGGCCAATCTTAGGGGAGTAATTTTTAGGAGACAAGTGTGTAGATAGCAAGTGGAAAAAGGGACAATAATCCTATGAAGCACCAATTGTCTACCCACCCCTTTCCTAGTTTACCCATTAATGAATGCACTTAGAGAGATTGAGACTCGATGGGTTCTTACAAGATAGAAAGCATCAATAATTGATAAAGTGTGAAAATATTATGTGTATAAAGATGCATTATTGTACCCTTAAATTTTATTATTCTCTCACCATTTTCAAATCACCTTCATCTTACACACTCATATTTTTGTGATACCATTCCCATATTCCTCTACACATCACTCATATTTACTTATCATTAATTTTATTCTATCCCATATCCTGAGAGAACTATATTTGGCCTAAAATTCATGTTGGAACTTACATCCATATAACTATGTAGGCAACCTCCACTTGCCTAATTCATCTAGATTCATCTCAGCTACCCCTTTATTTTATTCTATTCCACCCATTATGTTTATTTATTTTGTTGTCTCCTATACCCTAGGGGCAATGTTTTTCATCTTGTTCATGTCATTGTTTCCCTATCACCTAAGGGAATCCTTATACCTATTATTATTATGTTGTTATACATGTGTCATTGTTGTCTATATTATGGATCATCCTATCACCAAGTGTAACACCTCTATTACACTTGCATAAAATTTTGGTTTTTTATTTTCACTAACTTTGTGATTAACCATTTTTTGTTTGATTTTTATTTTAATTTTTTTGTTCACTATTTTGTTTATTTATGTTTTATTGCATTTTTGTTTATTGTTATTTTGTTTTATTTATTTATGTGTTTATTTACTTTCATTGTTTTTCTTTGACTTAGTCTATATACATTCACTAGGTAATTCATTGTGCATTATACTTAATTCCATCCATATTCATATGTCAACATTGTCATCATGGTTTTTATCATTGGTGTATTATTTTCAATTGTTTATTAGATCGAGTATAAATCCTTATGCATATTATAGTTAGGTCATCATGGTGATATATATCATGGTGCATACCATCATGTGCTATAACAAAAATTATTTTAGTTTATATTATAATAAATGGTATTGTCATACTTCTCCTTGATCACTTGATAACTTCTTGATTTATACAAGCATTGCCCAAATCCAAAGTTATTAAATCATAAATTAATTTTAAATCCATGCTAGTTAGGTCATGCATATCCATCCTAGCTAGTAGTCCAAATTCATTCATATATTTTATACTAGCTTACTCTTATTCCATGAGTATGGAGTTAGTATATAATCCCCATTTTTTTTATTTGCCACATTGCTCCAGACCAAAGTGCCAATGATTATAACTACTTTTGGGAAAATCATTATGTTTTGATCTATTTTAATGTTAATGATTATAACTACCTTTGGTCAAATCAATATCATTTCACCTCCCTATTATGGCATGTTTTCATTGTGTTAATAATTAGAAATGCCTTTGTGTAAATCATTATCTCTATCTACCTAACTAGGGCCTTTTTCATTCTACTAATTATTATAACCACCTTTAGGCAAATCATTATTTTTACTTCGATGTGTCAATAATTATAACCACCTTTGGGTAAATCATCCCTTTTTTCTACCCAACTAGGTCACCTCACTATACCACTCATTATAACTACCTTTGGGAAAATCACTCTTTCCACCCCTTTTACTTTTAAGTCCCATCATTTTCCTCTTTTTGAGGGAATGATAGCTAACCTTATTTTCTACCCACTCCCTCAAAGGGGCATCCATAGCTCATCTATCTCCTATTGGGGCATTATGAACTAATAAATTCTTCATTATTTAAGAATATTTTATTGTGCCTATATATTTTAACACCTTCACAAATAGGGTAAAATTATAAACACCCCATTCTAGCCACAATTAGATTCTAACTAGACTTCAAATTGATTCCCACCAAATAGTGTAAATTAAGCGTATGAATCACTGAATGTCCTAATTTCATCTTCACATCAAATGTTAGTGCTTATAATCATTTTGAGACATCCTTATTTATGGTATTATCATATATATTAATAACCTCTCATGGATTCATCTCTAGTAACCTCGTGACCTAAAAACTAATAGTTTAGCTTTTGGATCCATTAAGTAGGGCACTTGAACAATTCCCAAAATGTTAAAATGTTAAGTAGAATGAATCAACTAATTTAAATATATTAAATACTTAAGTGAATTTTCCATGTCCAATTAGTGAAAATAAATGTTACAAAAAAGAGATTTCAATAAATATGAGGCCATGATGACATCATCATCCTCAAATTCAAGGAATTTAAAATATCTCTCTAAATGAAATAAATTAATAAATAGAGAGCCATTCTTAATAAATGGGATCTCTATCCTAAATATTAATTATATTTCCCCTCCTTAACTAAACTAAGGTTATCCTTAACTCATGTAGGGTTAGTTCAAACTCAACTATGGTTAATTATAACCTAACTACACTTAGGTTAGAGTTAAATTTGGAGGCTATAAATATAAGGCCTCACCCATTGATCTTTAATATTATTATGTGAAATTATATTATGCCAAAATATCTCAAAAAAACATTATTGTAGTCTTACCATGTCCGTTTCATAAGCCAAGCCAAAGATAACCAACATTACCAAGGTGATAAGGAGAAATCGAGTAATGGAGCTTCATTGATAAAGATTTATTGATCACATAGCCAAGCACATCATCCATGGACAAATGAAAATTATTTCTCTTATGGAAGTTAAATTTTCTTGTTTTTCTTTTATTTTGTTAGTTAATTATGTATTTCTCTAGCTCCTTTAGTTTCAAGGCTAAAGGTGTTAGTTTTTAGTGTTTGTTTTGATTTTATTTCTTGACTAACACTATACTAATCTCTCCTCTATGTCAATTTCCTTGATCACAGAAGGTTCAAATCTAGTAGCTCAATAGGTAGACCTAAAAAATGAGAGTAAAATCTAAACTTATACAAAAATTATTTGTTAGTATAAAAAATTCTTAATTCACTAAGATATCAGGGCTTATTTCAATTCATCAGAGGGACCTAAGGAGTCTATGATATGAACAAATGTATAATATAGAAGATAAAAACAAAAAAAGGTAAATTTTTAAATCTAAATCACTAGAAAGTTATGATGTAATGTATGATGTATGTTTCATTATTTTTTATCAAATGTGTCATGCATGGTCAAAAATAACAAAAGCTAAGTCTAAAAAATTACATCTTAAATAAGTAGATTAATTTTTTTTAAAAATATATTTACAATAAATGATTATAATTCCATCCAATGTAAGACAAGTGAAAACTTATTAATAAAGGGGATTAAAAAAATCTAACATTATTATAACAACATCCAATGTAATATAAGTGAACACTCATATCAAATAAAGGGTCAAAATATTTTAAAATAGATATAAAAATTCAATATAATAAAATTGAAACTTAGATCAAATAAAGATGTGTAAGAAAAGAAAGCAAAGACTCTAATGAGTTAAAATATAAAATCAATTATTGTGATAAATAAAAATATAGTAAAATAAAATCATATAGAGACATAAGTAAGATGATGAGATGGTGTGGAAATGAATGGTGATGGGGATTTGTGAGGAAGGCATGATTGTATTCTACATGGTCTTATAATGCAACTTATAAACTAAAAATCTAATTGGTTTTATAAAGTGAAATATAAGAGTCAAATCTAAAGCAAAAAGATATAAAATGGGAATGTGAAGAATAAATACTTGATTTTCTATAATAAATATCCATCAAGGGGATAGTGAGAAATACATTATGGAAATATAAGGATGCAATACTCCATAAAGGTGATGTATAAATCCTTGGTGGAGACAATAAACTCTAATTAAGTGGGTAAGGATAAGAGCTTTTAAAATCAAGGACATAGATAACCCCACCTACCAAGTGTAATCTTGAGATAAATAGTGAAATATAACTATCTTCCATGAAGACTAGATGCATGAAAAATAAAATTATCTTACCTTCTTATAATGTATTACCCACTACTCAATACCCCTTACAAATTTGTTAGGCTACTATGAAGATTGGGTAATTATGTGAGAAAGTATATTACACCAAAATTTAATAAGATAATGATGTGATTAAACTTCATACCCTAGTATTCTATCCTACCACACCTCAATTTATGTCATCTCTATCATAAGGCTAGCTATGGAGTTTGATCTTCAATTATAATAGGAGATGTGTGCCAAAAACATCATGTCCTTTAGTGTGATCTAAATTTTAATATAATATTTTCCTTTTAACATTTCCTTTCCTTAAAATATGAAATTTAACTCTTTTATATTTTTATATTTTCCTCCTCCATATGAATTCATAAAACCAATATTAGGTGCTAAATATTAATATCATAAGAGCTTTTACACATATCCTATAAAAAGGATAACCTAGTGACCATGATGACTAAAGACTCCTAGACTTGTACCATAAGGAATATACTATTGAAACCAACCCAAGTGTGCCTCAAGTGAAATTAAAGATGAATATGGGGATCATGGAAGATCCATCCATGTGCAAAGGTGGTACAATGAATATATGCTAGTAGTTGATCATAAGAAAGGAAACCTTTTATTCAGAAGGGACTAAGTAAAATAGGATATTTGAAATTCCATGGAATTTTAAATAAAATCATGAAAAAAAATAAAATCAAAGAAGGGAAATTATATGAAAGATGGTAATCATGTCACTAGAGAAGCTATATTAACCTATAAAGAGTTCATCATAAACACTTATAAGATAAATCATCTCAAAATAGGGGAATACAAAAAGATACGAAAGAACCACATCAAAACCAAGGTTAATATAACTATCATATAAAATGTAAAAAATAAACCCAAAGGTGTTACCTAATATCCAAAAATGAAATGAACATTGAATGTAAATCATCCCGAAAGAGGGGGGAAATAAAATGTTGAAAATTAAAACCCAAAGGTGTTACTAAAGATACAGAAGGGAAACCAAGGACTAAAATATGAATCCAATATCAAGATGTAAAATAAATATCATTCTAAAAATAAAGTGAAAAAATGAACATGTAATAAAATAAAAGGAAACGTAAATGCTAAAAATAATATAACATCAAAGTAGGATACATGAAAAGTAAGTGTATTTATCTAAGAATGTTTCTTGAAGCCGATTTTATTTGTTTTTAATATGTGAAAGGTTCTTTATTTTTTATTCATGGTAAGGATGATGTATCTATAATGTGATATAATGATGATGGGCATTGTAAGGTTCCCCTAAAGTGTGCATGAAGGGAAGGATGGGGGAATCAATAAATTCCTTGAATGAGGAAATAAGAAAATAGTAGGCATCACAAGATGACCCAAAATGTATAGTAATAAAATGATGGTCACCAAAAAATCCCCCAACATTTATGTCAAGAAAAGTATAGGCACCATAATATGCCCCAACCTATGGGATATATGTGGATTGGAGTTAAACTCAAGATTAAAAAGCCTAGTAATAATGTCAAATTTTATGTAAATTTATGTCACATTAAGTAATGTGTCATATAGGTAAATATAAATATATTTGGGAGGTGTTATAAAATTTCAATGTACAATATCAGTCTAGCTAATACAACATAGTAAAACAAAACTAAGTTAAATTATATTAGGGTGGTTAATATAGTTATATAATTATGAACTATTTTAGTTGTATTGTCATGGCCGATAAATTTTTCTTAAATAGAGGGATGATGATCGATACAATTTATTTACTTTAACGTAATATGATTGAGAGGAAGATATATTAAGACTATGTCAATAAAATTTATGTGTTGTCTGAAATAGTTGGCTAAGATGGGCCAAATTGGATCAAAAAATTTGGGATCATAAATAGTGTAGTTTTTTGTAATGATAAATATAATTATAAGTATATCACCACATTTTGAGTTATGGTTGGTAATTTTTTTTTGAAATAGGAAGAATGGTATAAACACATTTTGTGTCATAACTAATGCAATTAAATGAAATAAGAACTATATTAAAACATTTCATGTCATGAATGGTGTAATTGGATTAAATAGGAAGAAATATATTGAAATATTCTGTCATGTCCAATTTATTTGGATGAAATTATAAGAACTGTATTGGTAGATCTTGTGTCATGGTCGGTGCAGTTAAATGAATAGGAAGAATTGTATCAGTATCATCTATGTCATGGGTGGTGAAATTATTTGTAACAAGAGGTTGAATTAGAATATATCATAGCATTGGAAGCCATGGTAAATTAAATTATTTATAACTAGTTGTAATTAAATGATATCAGGTTGATAAATATAATTAGATTGAGTTAATTATAGTATAACTATATCATCATGGATGATATAGTTAGAAATAAATGATTGTGTATATTTAGATTATTTTGGAGAATTTTAAAATTAAATTAAACCTATGGGATAGGTTTAAAGAGTCCTATAATCTATATTAAAATAATCAACATGACCTATAATGTGTTTTGGAATAGGCATTTAAACTAGGATATCTTCATAAGAAAAGCGTTGACAAAAATTTATGGTATAGGATAAGTTTAATAGTGAGCTAAATTTAATGAGTCATCCACTAGAAAATTTGTGAGGATGGGATAAAGGGTGGGTTTAATTCATTTAGTCAAGATCATTAATTCCTAATTCAAAGTGAGGAATACTAAAAAATGAAGAATAATAAGAGTGTTTTTAATTTTTTTTTAATAGTCATCAATGAAAATATTCATTATCATGTTGGGGTCTTCACCTCTATCAAAATCATCATCATAGATGGGAAAATAATTATATTGATATTAAACCATATGATAAGTATAAAAGATTCAATCATTAGGATCCTCATAGGGATCTTTAGTAATTGGAGGACCATGTTAATAATATTAAATCTCACTATATGTGTCATTTTTTAGATCTTCACCCCATTAATAAGGGTAATCATTAATGGGAATATCATCATAGGGATATTAGTCAATTCAAGGATTTTAAAAAGTGAGATAATTGTAATCCTCATCAAGATAATCATAAATTGGAGGACCATATTGATAATATTCCATCCTATTATAGGTGTCATTATTTGTATCCTCACCCCAATAATAAGGATCATCGTGAGTGGGAATATCATCATGGGGATATTTTTCCATAGAAAATGGAGTATAATAATTTAACCATGAGGATTTTCATTCAATAATAAGGTATAAAAGAGATGCCCATATAAAATTGGAATGGGTTGAGGCTTGGTAAAAATAACTTAAGAGGGAACATCATTGTAAAATGATGGGAAAACTTAGAAGCATAAAGAATAATTTTTTTAAGAGGTGCTTGTCAAATTAAAATAGATAATAAAAAAGAATGGAAGCATGAAGAAAATACAACCACTAATGGGATAATATTCCCATTAGGCTCACCAAAATGTATTATGAAGGTGAAGCCAAATTGAAGACAACACTAAGAATCAAAGATAAAAAATATGAAAATTATCCAACCATAGGTAGGATAATACTCAAGTCGAGTTCACCAAAGTGTATTACGATGGTGAAGACAAAATGAAAACAAGATTAAAATCCAAATTGAAAGGTGAAGACAATCCATCCAATATTGGGATAGGATTAATGTTGGGTTCACCAAAATGTATACATGGGATAGGGTGACTTGTAACAATATTCTTTTTATAAATAGACTATGATACAAATAAGGTCATAACAATAGAGCCTACAGATAATTGGAATAGTGGGTAAGGGCCTAGAATAATTGTAAAAATATCATAGGTTAATCTACACTCAAATTTAAAAAATAAAGGGTTATAAATCCTAAGTTTATGATGTGTGGTATAGTTTTCACTAGGGATCAATATAGATACCTTATTTTAATAATTATTGTAAGCATATCAAGGATATAATAAGGATACTACATGCAAATAATTAATGAAAAAGGGTAACCTAGATCTAAGATAACTACAAGTAATAAATTAATAAGAAGATATGTGGTGAAAAATTCAACCAATTGGTGATCTATGCAACCTAAGGTGATAAAGTGGAAAGCTTAAGCATCCTTATATATATACCAAATTATTCAATATAAGGAGGAACATTAGTAAGGAAGACAACACATGTACAATATAAATGATAAAAGTAGTATCTAATCTAATAATTAAATAAAGTAAAGAGAGTAGTTATAGAGATATTTACCTTTAGGTGGAATTATTAGTGTTTTAATATCCCCATTTGGCTTGAGTGGCACTTTGAAAGAGATTTTTTAGGTTGAATACCTCAAATATCAAGAAAAAAACCTATATATATTTATTTGGGGATTCCAAATACTTAGACACATTTTTAACATTACTCTTATTAAGCTTAAAAGACCATAAGCAATACTATACCTCTAATATAAGACTCTAACCTATAAATATTCCTATTACTACTTAATATCATAAATTTGAGTCCAAGTAGAGGAGATGAGTGTGTCATATGGTTTTATAATGAAATATGGCCCCTATATATATGTATCTAATACAAAAACTAACCTTGAACTCTAATCCAATGATATCATCCACTCTGATACAATTGGAAATATGTTACTTGGAAAATACTATATAGGATAAGATAATATAGTAAAAATGGATAAAATAAAATGCATAACTATATTAGCCAAGCTAATATAGTACAAGGAGAGACAAGTATGAAATAAATTGTATTAGCATGACCAATATAGTAGGAGTGTAAGGTTGCTAGCATAATTGAATGGAAATTAGATAGAAAGGTAAGATTGAAATAAAATAAAATAAGGTTATATTGATAGTATTAAAGGTATGAATGAATAATATGAAAAAATATCTTGAAAATTACCTTGGTTCATTCTCACACCATTGTCAATGCACTCCTTAGGGTGTGTACTCAAGGAGATTGATGTAGCATTAAGCCTTTATGAGATAAACTATCATTAAATGATAAAGATGGAAAATATTAGGTGTATACATAAGGTACACCTACACATTATAAATAACCTCAACAAGAGATATGATATGATGGAAGGAATTATGGTAGATAAGGTGGTATAAGAGGTGGAAATAGATTTCAAGGAACCTATTTCAAACATAAAGCATTAAATCAGAAATACCCAAAGTTTCTTTCATGTCCTTAGTATAATAAATGCATATTTCTGTAAGGTTTCCTCAATATAAAACATAAAATTTAATAAAATAGAATGGTGGGGGAGGAATGGATGCTCAAGTAGTGAAGTTTTTTATTCCAAAAAATGATGTGGTTTAAAATCAAGAAGTAGAACTACTTGACTACTTAGATGCATTAGTTGATATTAGGCTATTAACTTATGTGAAGTAAATTATGCATAGAATTTAGGAGGATTTGTGCACATCCAAGGTCCTCAATACAAATATTTAAGAGATATAATTGTGTGGAAAGAAAAATAACAAATAAACACAAAAAATTAGGGAGATTGTATCCATCATGAAGCGACAATGATTGATACTAGTATTGAAATATCAAATAAGGACTAGTATGGGTGATGCATAAGTGTAAACCCTAAAAAATAAAATAAAATTTAAAAATAATATGAAGTGTGACATAGAGTTTATTATTGATGTATTGGTAAATTATTAGGATTTTAAATGTAATATTCTAACTGATATGGGTGTATAAGTAGATATTTTGACTCAAAATACCTAGAATAAAATTTTTGTTCATGGTAAAAAATTAAAGTTTAATATTATTAGGAGTATTGAAGGATGTTGAACTAAAAATCAGGTCGTGTAGTTCAAAATTTATTTTAAAGTGACCCTGATGGAAAAAGTAGACAAAATTTTATCTTTACTAAGAAGGCCATGGTGCTATGAAAATAAAGTTGAGATGTGTTTCAAGCAGTGACACATTAACTTTGAGATTAGAATAGAGAGATTTTTTATCCCATTGGATGGAAATAATGGTCCTTATTATGTGGAGTGCATGGATGTTAGGGAATACATCAATCACATTTAATACACCACCACATAAGGGAAGGAATACTTAAACCCAAGATAATATGGCATGCTAATTTGGAAGAGTGACACATTGGTGTCATACATGATCAATCACTCATGCAAAATATGATTTAAATATTAATATTAATTTATTAGGATAACATGTGTGTATTTGAAGTTAGGGATTATGATTCCCATTCAAGAGTAGTTTGTTTAGAAGAGGACCACCAAAATATAAGGATTTTTTTTGTTACAAATAAGGCAAAGATGTGTTCTCTAAATGTGACTCAAACACCTAAGTGGGTGTTAATATTAAGTAAAGGGAATATATGGAATCCAACCCAATATAATAGGGAAGCATATATAGATACATAAACATAGGATTTGGATGAAATTTTACCCAAAGATGAAGATAAGGCTATAAAATGTATTTATATGCTATGTCGTATTCCTATGTGGTGATGGGAAATTAATTGATCGTATTTATCTAGTTGTAAAATAGTAAATGAGGCTTTCTATGTAAGATTCAAGTGTATAAAAAATAATGTTTTATTTTAATTATTTTTAGGATAAATTGATCCAAATTATCACCTAGATCAATGTGAGAATGTATTTACTAATTATGTATTCATTATTCCTATATGGTTGTGGTGGGTACATATATTATTTTATACATTAAATTCATGGGCATGAGTATGGTACAATTATGCTAATTCCAAGAGGAATAATGCAAGATTTAAAAGTTCAAGGAGGATTTTATATATACTTTCAAATTGTATTAAAGAGTAAAAAGCTAAACATTCCATTAAAGGTCATGTCTACAACTATTTTTCATAGTGAAGAATAAAAAAGGATAATTTTATAGAAATTAACCAAGAGAATGTTATGGGAGTATTTGTTTGGTTAAATATGGAGAATATTCAATCAATTCTTGAGACAAATTCTTGGTTATGTGTAAGACTTAGAAGATACATGTTTAGATACCAAGTCATGAAAAGGTTCTTTGAAAATTTTCTAGAAATCAAGTATAAGATAAGGAGGATGATCATCCAAATGTTTAAACTTATATTAAATATGGCATAGTTAAAGGTGCACATAAATATAATTATAACTATTATTTCTAGTTATTATTCATGAAGGAAGAAAATGTTTGGACAAAGTAAGATCCACAAGTGGTTATATTGGGGTTTATTTGATGGATGTTAAAATATTTAGATCATAATTAAACAATAAAACTTTTTCCTCTTCATTAGTATATTAAATTTAAAACATTACAATATATATGAAATGTAACTCATATAGACAAGGATTATACCTTATCAAACTCTAATTAAAAATCCTTACAACTTCTTTCCCATTCGTATTTTTTATCCAATTTAATTTATATAAATATTTATATTTACATGGGATATTATAATAACTCACTCACACTCACAATAAGTATTTCATAAATATATTTTTACAACTATGAATAAGGTATCACACATAGTAACTCACCATAATCTGAGAACCAACCCAAATTTTCCTAACATTACCCCTTAGTGTGAACATGGGACAAAATAATCTCACATTCTTCAAAACCTTCTCCCTAAAAAAAACCTTTAGATCAGGTACAACACCATCAAGTTATCCCATAATCCTCATAAATTTGTATTCTTGAGTTGAATCATTAAGTTCTTAGACCCCTTTCCTTGAATTCCTAATTTCCCAAAAATTACAAACTATCTAGACAATAATCCATATTTATTTTACCTTGAAGTATCTTATTATCCTCAAAAAGTGAGCTCCTTAAAATATGAGTCTTTCAAAAAAAATACCACAATAGGATATTATTTGATAGCACATAAAATCATGAAAAGAATGAAAATTATTCCAATACAACATAGTGTGGCTCATTTGTTAGTGGCTAATGAGAGGTCATTATTAGGCCTCTTACCTCTATTTCTTCTTACCTCCAATAAGATGCTACTTATTCAGTGGAATAGTACTGTAAGATAAACTACTTTGGTAGTGGAACAGTACTTTAAGATCAACTACTTTAGCATTGTGTTTAATATTTGTATCCCCCCCACATAATGCAAAAACATTTTTGGATGTTTACTTATATTGATAATTCATCCATTTAAAAATATTTTAACTTACTGTAGACACTAGAGAGATAAAACTTCAATTAAAAAAATCTAATTAAATATCAGATTTAGTAAGTGAATTACTATAAAATATCCTCTTAACAATTTTGAGTATATTATAATCACTAAAATACTAGACCAAATTCAATAGATAACACCCCCCTTTATAAGTTTTTCCAACCACTATGTAATTGATATCCTTGGAGTTTTGACCACTAAACCAAGTGAGAGTTGAAGTTTTTTTTAAATAATTTCTTCTCATCAACCTATCAACCATTTCAAATTTGTGTGTATAAATTTAATTGTTAAGTAATATGTATTTAAAAAAATAACACACCTTTGTTTAATGGTAAAATAATTTACTTTGTGTTTGGGACTAATGCATAAATGGTGTGTTGAGTGTTATTTTGGGGTTGGTTAGATTCATTGGATATCTCAATATGGTTAGAGGTAAAACTAGTGTATCAATATCATAGGGGGATTTGAGGAGAAGACCCAATGCACCGAATGATGTGATTTCCATTGAAATGGGATTGATTAATGTTTTGTTTGATGTCCAAATGAATAAAAATCAATAAAAAATTCTTTCATTTTTTTAATACAAATGTAAATTTTGATATATGGATGTAGTTATACAAGTCATATAATGTGCATGATGCTGACTGGACTAATTAAACATTGTTAAAAAAATTAGTGGAAGACTAGATGCATGGATGGAAGTTCACAAGGTGAAATGAATAAGTTTCATTGAGATATCATTTTTATAGCATTGAAAATATTAAGTACTACATCAAACATGCACATATAGGCATAGTTACATTTAAATCTAAATGGAAACATTGTCCAATACAAACATAATGCAACTATTTATTTATGGTGCCAATTTATATGTGTAAATGGAAGACTATAACACACCATTGAAACAAATACTACACACATTTATTTTATTATTTTCCTACTAATTTCATGTAGTTGGGTTGTGTTATTGCTAGTCCAATTACATGTTGATTTATATGATGCCTTAAAGGTTATGCTATGTTTTTTTAGTTGGTTATGCCACTTATATAATTTACACTGTAAATATAATTTATTATATAAAAATAAATCATTAAAATAGATATACCTCTTATCAATGGGGAAATAAAGAGGTAATATTTCTGCCCATAATAATATATTAGTTTCCTATCCTAGTAAAAGACCATATATGCTCTGATAGTAAATGAAACATTTGGATAAAAATTACACAATAAAACTTTCACTTATTCATTATTATATTGAATATAACACATTATAACTTATTATAATTGTAAATAATATAGATAATGTGTATGTCTTATCTAACTCTAACTAAAAATCCTTAAAAAAAATCTCCCATCCATGTTCTTTATCACACTAAATATCTCTCAATGTTTATATCTATGTGATTTTTTCTAACAACTCACTCATACTCACAATAAATTTATTTCACAAATATATTTTTACAGCTATGAATAATGTCTCACACATAATAACTCACCACAATGTGATAACTAACCCATATTTTCCTAATAGGTTTGGAGTTTGTACATATCGTCAAACTCATCAAAGAGTTTAAATGTCTATTCCCCAAAAACTACCATGAGTTTAATGGAGTACATGTTACATTGGGAAAAATTATAATCAAGATACATTAATGTGTAAATCATGTAAATAAGAATCCATATAGGATGAATCCAAACCTTTGAGTAAAGGTGAAAAAGGAAATGGAAAATGTTTTTGAAGATGGTGTGATCTATCTAGTGCAAGAATTTGATTGGGAGATTTATATGGTATTTAGTATAAATAAGGATGAATGAATGAAAGTGTGTATGTATTATTGTGTTTTGAATTGTGAATGTTTACAATATTTATTCACAACACCATTTAGAGATGAAGTTTTGGAATGAGTAGTTGGCTATGATTTTTATACATTCATAAATACATTTTTAAGTTATCAATAAGTTAAAATTGAGGATAAAGATAAATATAATATCACTTTTTCCATGGAGTGTGGATACTACATGTATAATGTGATGTCATTTAGGTTTAATAATATGCATGTTATGTAATTACACATTGTAGTAGAATCATTAAAGGACTTCATACAAAATTTTATTTAAGTGTATTTAGATGACTATATAGTGTATGGATTTGTTATGCTAATCTATTCCTATTGTTTAATAGGTGAAAATGAATTTAAAAATACATGATTCTAAATAAGTGTGTATTCAAAATATTATTTGGAACATTTTTTAGAAATGTCATCTGTAATTTTTTTCAACTAAAAGCATCATACATGAAAATGGAGGTGTGTGCATTCTTGAGAAATTTCAAAAACTATAAGATGTTTACTTGTAATTATGTGTAGTTTGTAGATACTCTAAAAGAGTATATAAAAAGGGATGGTCAATTCAAGTGGACATACACACAATAGGAGGAATTTGAGGCATTGAAATATAAAGAGGATAGTGTGTTAATTTTTTTATTGGAAAATCCCAATTCATGTGAATTTTATGCATATATAACTACAATGGACTATACTTGTGCAACTAGGAGAGATATAAAATAATCATCCTATTAAATTTTCAAGTAAGATATTATCTAAGTCTAAGAAAAATATAACGTGATGAAAATGGAAGTGATAGGAATGGTTTATGCATTACAAAAGTTTATAAAATATCTTCTTACTACTTCATCTATATTCTTAATTAATAACAAATCACTAAAATACTTTGTGAACAAGCCAACGTTACATGGATGAATTTCTCAATGGATAGTTTTGTTCTAGAATTTTTAATTTTTGGTGGTGGTCTAAAGGTTGAAGTCATAACCTAACCATCTATTATGCATTGGGATAGATGAAATTGTAAATATAATTGAATATGACTATGAAAGAAGAATATTTATTTAGATTATAAAGAGTTATTTAATATATGATGGGCATTGTTGTATACATATGATATTTTTCATCTTTATTAATTTACTAATAATTATCCTTTCATGATTGTTTGATGCTTAAAATCTCTCTAAGTGCACATATAAAGGATTACATCAAGAAATGGGTGGGGTTAGATCATGGAACTTTAGGAGAGATGTTTACATACTATTTTTTCATACCTTCACTACTATCAATATAGCCTTGTTTGATTTTATTTTTATATTTATTATTTATCTCTTTTTAGTATGATGCTTTAGCCACCCAATATTCCTATTATATCAACCTAGCTAATATAATATGTTTCCTAACTATTTATCCCTATATTTCATTTCCATGGCCAATATAATTGTGAGTTTATCTCTATATTTCATATTGAATTTACCTGGTTAATACAACATTAAGTTAGTTTACACCCATTCGATTGTATCTATCTAGATAAAACCATCTACTTAGAGTCTCATGTTATTTTTATGTTTGAAGACACCCACACACACACACACCCACACACACACACACACACACACACACACACACACACACACACACACACACACACACACACACAAAAATGGTTATATTTTTCATTCCCAACACACACAAAACTCATATTATTTTTTTGTGCTCACACTTTTACTCTTAATTAGGGAAATGAGGAGTTATATATTAAATTATAATTCTTGGAGATCAACTCTTAACATATTTGAAGATATATAGGAGGATTTGAACTAAAGAGGTTCTCCATAGTCTTTGGAGCTTATAAAAAAGGATGCATAGGTCTTCATCCTTGACATTTGAGTTATTCACCTTAAAAATATCTTTAAAAGTGATATTATAGCCAAGGGGGAGAATAGTGTACCAATAAGTCAATCTAAAGGTAAGTATCTCAATCCTTTATTCTCTTTCTTTTATTAGTTTAGTAGATAGATCTATTTTTATTATTTTTATAGTAGTATGTATGTTTTGTCCTTGATTAACTTGTCCTTATACCAAATAATATATTATAATATAGGATTGTTAGCTTTGCCATTACCATTTAGGCTGCATAGATTGTACTTATGTTTTCCTATTACACCATTTATCTCTAATTATTTTAATATTATTTCTATCATGGATCTAGTTTACCCTTATTCATTATTTATTTCATGTAGTTTCCTTATTATATCCTTGATACCCCTTTCTTATCATTTCCATATCATTTATTTGTATTGAGATCTAGTTAGAACCATACATCATTTCTTAGGCATATGATTTTAAACCCTACACCCTTGACATTGAGTGTGGATTACCCTCTACTATATATATATATATATATATATATATATATATATATATATATATCCATCTTTATTATTCTCTCTATACCATCCAAGTATACAAATTCTCTATGTTATGGTATCTTATTTATATTATAGAATATAGAGATATAAGATTTATAGATTGGTCATACTATATTATTCATACATTTTAGTGAACCTAACCTGAATCCTATCCCACCATTGGTTGAATTTTTTTCACATTTCAATTTCTTTCCTAGACATGAAATTTTTTTAGATCCTTATGTTTTGAAAAAAAATCTAAACATGTCATTCCATAGTTTTCTAGTGTGTGAATTAAATTACATTATTGAATATCTAAGTCATAATATCACTTATATCACTACTATGATAAGAACCTTGAAATATTTCCTTTAGATTTTAATATTCCATAATGGTACTTCTCATTTATCATATGGCCAAAGCTATCATGTAGGAAATTCCCATTTATAACATGGCCAAAGATCCCATTTATGATCTTCCTATTTAAAACATAAATGAAGACCCCATAGAGGATATTCTTATTTTTTACACATATTTTTCTTCCATTCCCACCATTTATGATAATTAATCATGGTGAAAATTCCTTGAACCAATATATACCATAAAAATTCCCATATTATATGATATTCCTATTTTTAACAACCCCCCACTTTAACTTAAGTAGTAATGAAGATTATTTTACCAATTTGTACCCACCATTGGATGAAGAACACCTAGTTTACATACATAACACAAAAAAATATTAAGTGAAATTGATTGTATATCTTATAGGACTTATCATACCTACCTTATAGGTCTCATTTCAATTAAGACCCTCTTCAAAACATCAAAATTTACAAACATAAACACAAATAATTATATCAGCAATGCTAATACAACTCAACATCACTTTCCTATTACAAATAACTATATTATTGGTGTTGATAATTTATACATCATATTATTTTCAAATATGACTATATCAATATTAACCAAAATTTTCCAATAAATTTTTATCTACTTCTTATATTATCCAACTACATCATGCATCACATAAAATATGCCGATATAATCTTGGTAATTCTACTTGTTGTATTATATTAGCCCAATTAATATAGTCATATTTATTCTATATCATACTTACTATATCATCTCTAATTATACAATCATATTCAGTTTAGATTATCTCAATTGTATTATCAACATTGATAAAGTCATTTTCAACATATATTTGTTCAATAGTTTTTGGTACTTTCAACACTGATGCCTCAGTACTTTATTTTATGAACTATTCACCAATGTCCTTTATTTACCTTGTGGATATTTAGTATCACTCAATATTTTTATGATATATTTTTATCATTTATTAGATGCCTTGGAAATTTCTTATATATATTTATTTTATTTCATTTTACAGTTGCCCATTGTTTCCCTTGTGGATATGGTAACACCTCATGATTTTTATGTGACCTTGGTACATTATTATAAATCATCACATTTTTATTTATGCCATTATTTAGTTTATAGTTATTTTTTGTTAATTTTTAGTCCCCTTATTTTGGGATGATTTATCTTATTAGTGTGTGTGCTAGACCCCTTGAAGTTTTTTTTGACTTCTTTAGTGACATGATTATAATATTTCATATCACTCCCATTATTTGTATTTTAAATTATATGATTTAACATGAATTATCATGTAATTTATAAACCCATCTTATTTTTAGTCACTTATGAATCAAAACTCTCATTTATAAGAGATCATACACTAGTATATCTTCGTTGTATCACCCTTTGCATGGGCATATCTTCCATAATACCCATCTTTCCATATCCTTTAAATTGAGGCACATTTGTGTTGGTATATATATTTTACTCTTTTATGTGGTTAAATTTTAGGAGTCTCTAGGCATAATGGTCTTTAGGTTCTCCCATTTAGTATCTAGGTGTAGGCTCTCTTGTGTTAGTCATATTTAGCAACCAAGGTTAGTTTTTTGAATCCATATGGAGGGGTAAAATAATAAAAATATAAAATATTAAAAATAAAAGACACCATAATAAAAATTAAAAATATATTTTAGAATTTATATCACCCTAAAAGATGTGATCTTATCTTTGACACACCCAATATCTTATTTGAAGCTCAATCTCCACAGTTGGCTTCAAAATAGAGCCTAAGTCCATTGGGGTGAGTTTGGTTATTATATTGGGATAGGATGTATCTTATACATATTATATCATGGTGAAACCTAATTTATCATGAAAATACTTAATCATCACAATAGACTGATGGCTTTGTAAAGTGTCTTGAGTAATAGGGAACATGTTGTGGAAAGGTGGGATCTATTTTAATAGGTATACACTTTGCATTCATGGGATGATATTTATACTTCAATTTATTTAAAAATATTACACTTATTAGGTTATATAGGTCCTTAATGTTAAAATATATTAGCATTTCCAACTTGATTATAGTGTTTCATCTTTGTTATGTATCTATACATCACCATTTAGCACCTTGATTCACTATATATCCATCTTATCTTTCTTAATATCCACTTGATGGATATTTTAATTAGTTAATAATGTCCCTCTTATTTAAATTACATTTTCATATATTATTTTTTAACATGTAATTTTTACCATTCATTATTATTCCTCTTCACTTTTTAGTTTGTGAGTTTCATTTTAAGACATTGGGGAACATAACCAGGACTTCCTCACAAAATCCCTTCCCTTTCATTTTTACACTATCTCCATAATCATATGTATGTATCTAAATGATTGTCTCTTCATAAATTATTTATTATCACAAAAAATAACTTTAATTTTTCACTCATTAGAGTTTTTGCTTCATTTATTTTGTCACATTTTTTTGGATTTAAGCATTTATCTTACATTAGATATTTTAACTATTAGTTCATAATTCCATTTGTTTGATTTAGGTTTTCACTTGTATTATTATTCTACCTTATTTTATATTAATTAACATAAAAAATTATTACAATTTTAACTATATAGATTATACAATATATGACAATAACACACAAATATGAAGCTACATAAAAGGATTATTAAATAATTAAAATTTACTATTTATGGAAAGAACTAATAATAATAGGGTTATTATCTTGTTACTATTTTATTCTAATATAATATTATATAAATTTGGTGGGTATGATTTGAAATTAATTTGGAATCATTCAGTGCTAAATATTAGCTATCTAGACATGACTAGATGAGTCCATTAGAATATGCACACCTATGCAAGAAAAATATGTATGGATCCTTAAATATTAGTCTTATATATTTGTGCACCATTATTTTAGCAAAAATAATTGTACATACTAAAAACCCATCTTCTTATATGATATTAGTCATACACTATATGTGTAAGTTCAATAGATCCTTTACTTAAAAACTCTAACTACACTTCTAACACTAGGTTAACCTATAAAAATGGGGAAGAAAGATGGTTTGAGTTAATCCCAACCACTCCATAATGAATGGTTTATAACTAAATATGTATCCAATACTCCAATGATGGAAATAAAACTACACATATTTTTACTTTTAAGTGTATATGTGAAATGATGGTCTTTTTAAATAATGTAACTTATGATCTAGATTTAAATACTTGATCATGCAATACTTGAATTCGATTTGGAGCTTTAGAGTTGGATAGAGCCTACTCTTTATGATTTATTTTTTATATCAAAAGTTTAGGGAATTCCCTCTTAATGTGAAAGTTATTAAATTTGATTGATTAATGTTTGCTTCAGGGATTCTAAACAGGAACATTATTAGACATATTTATATTTATATACAACTCTTTGGGTAAATTATCACACCACTAACATGTAAAATGTATAGGTAGACCCATAAATAAGATTTGAATTTATAAAATGACTATTTCTTGGCATGCAGATGAGTTTATTGGAGGTGGAAGATTTTGTAAATTTAAATTCATTTGAGTAGTTACATATGTGTCAATAAAGATAGGAACAATTATATAATGATCAAACTATAGTCTGATTATGATAATAAGCAAGTTAGACACATACTATGGTATTCATGTATATGAATAATAGAAAAGTAGGAAGTTCTAGCCCATATAATCTAATTAGATAAGAAATAAAGGGGTGTTATGTTTATGTTAAATACATGTAAAATAAAGGTATGTTAAGACTAACATTTCTAAGTGTCTAATACCATATTTTTGTGTCTAAAAATGACCCTCACTTTTATTATAGTATTAAAATTAAAATAATTCTATAATAAAGGATAAATAAATGTACCTTAGTGTGCAAACACACTTTCTCATTGTGATAAGGATTCAAGTGTGAAGTTTACTCCATGAAAGCCTTCAATGAACCATGTAGTAATCAATGTCCATATGTGAAATTAAATATCAAATGAATTAGATAAATGAAGTTTTTAAATTTGAAGAGAAAGGAAAGAATAAACCTATAAGTGGGTGAACCATCTTTCCATATAAAGCATTAAATATTATACTTCCTTCTGGAGCATTATAAATTGTGATGATGATGCTCCAATGGGGTATGCCATGGAACTATTATGTCATAATGTAAGAACCATTTTTAAAATCATGAGATGGGAAAATAAATTCCCCAATCCTCATGAAGATGGAGTAATTTTAGGTTTTTGAGTGGCATGGAACCTCAACTAAAGTACTCTTCTACTTGATATTGAACCTCAATATGAAATGTATATCCTATATTAGACTCATGTAAAGGTGAATCAACCATTGAATATGGATTTTAGATTCAAATTGTTACCTTAAATACCATCAATGCTAACTTGAGTACTATCAATTCCAAATTCATTATGTAATAATGTGTGCATGAACAATATACATGCCCTATAATATGATCTAATTAGTGACAAAATTTTATATACAATGACATACTATTTCATTCAATCTAATTAATATGATTACTTATAAAATCCTAAAATATGTAACTTATAAAATCTCTATATATGCCCTAAAATCTATCTCACTCTTTTAATATCTGTCTCATAATATGAAATTTATAAATCATATAATTTTTACAAAAATATAAACTATAGTTTCATATAGGATTAAATATATATTACAAACCCACTAATATGCCTATTTTGAGGTGAGAAATGTAGCCTATGAATTACCCATCTCAGAGATTTAATTGTATCATGTTATATAAAATTATGTAATCATTTAAAAGTATGTGCACATGTGGAGAATATGTCATAATAGTATGAATATATCATAAAATCATATATGAAAAATTAAGGTAAGTAATACAAGTGTCATTTCAAGATGTATATATAAATTAGGCACACAATAGTAATTATCACATATATATCTAATAAATATTAATCTACATAAAAAGGTGCATGATATGGATTATGACACCACATACAAGAAGGTAGGTGTGTGATATAAATAATACCACCATAAAATCATAAAAAATATTATATATATCCATTAATAATCACATAATGTCATATCCATAATGTACACAATAAAATCACACACAATGCCACACAAGGCAAGAGCCTATAGACACTCATCTATGGTATTAAATACTCAAAAAATGTGTAATTTTACCAAACCTTACGTAATTTACTTATGATCACATACATAAATCTTATTCACCATTATTCATACACATTATCTCATAGACAAGACAACCCTTCCAAATTATCATTAATATTAGACATTGTCTTCCTAGTCCATTCCAAAACAACTTAATACCATTCTAAGATTGATTCCTAGCCTAGTATCATTGTTCATGTTTCCTAGAAGGTCTAATACCATATAATTATCCCTTTATGGTTTAATTATCCTCATTCCCTTTAATATCAATTTCTAAAATTAAAAATGTTCATATGGGCTAGCCCACATGTTTCACATGTCAGTTTAAAAGAAATCACTAAAAGAGTCATCTATATAATGAAATCAGGCCTAAACATTTTTTTATATAGAATATACATATAATTTACCCAAAACATATAAATATATCACTATAAATCATTCATAAAATGATAAAATCCATGAGATAAGTCTAAATACCATTTGTAAGGTCAATTCATAAGTTGTTAAGTGTTGAAAGTCATACATAGGATTTCATAGCATATTATTATTTACACAAGATTTCACACACTCAAATAGGTTGGATAAATACATTTGATTTGAATTCCCTCTTTATATTATTGGATACATATGTATCACTTAGTCATATTGAGGTGAATACGGTTATCTCAATCCCTCCCTTTCACCTGTTATCCTAGTTTTATAATTTTTCATATAGTGCATAGCTAGGGTTTAAAATAAAGAAAAGGAAAATAGGGATAATCACATGGATTTTTAAACATAAAAATATAAATTCATCCTTATTATTTATAATCATATTTAGTGATAGAGTCTCGAATCAATAGAATTAAAATGAACAGTTCCATAATACATTAGATAGGATCACAATGCAAAGGTTTCTAGGGAGTTTGGACTTGTCCAAACATCATAGATTTTTGTGTTTTGAGATCTAAACACTCACATGCCCAATTAAAACTATTATTAACAATTTTATTCCTCCACATACCTCCACAAACCTAAAACTAGATAACTACATCATTATTTTAGCATTTTTTGAAAATAATAATTATATATATATATATATATATATATATATATATATATATATATATATATATATATATATATATATATATATATATATATATATATATATCTATTTGAAATCATATTTTTTTAGTAATTTTCTATCTTAAGAAATATATTTTGTTTGATTATTTTATGCTATTAGGATCATATAAATCTTACAAAAAATAAAACATATTAATGAACTCATTCATAGTATTAAGAATTATAAAACCCTAGTATCCTTAGGGTTTCCTTTTGTTTCCCTAGGTGTAGACACAAAATTAATCATTAAGTGTTTGAAAATGTTTAATCTTGACATACTTACCTTACATGGTCCATTATCCATCTCACTAACTTGAAATTTATAAGAGATCCTCTATTGTCTTGAAAACATAAAAATACCATACAAGCACCCTTATTTCAACCCCATTAATCCTTATTTAACCTATAGATTCTTGTCATACCTTTCTCAGTAGTATTTATATTTTGGGATAGGTTCATATCAAGTTAGATAGGGTTGCACTATAACCTTTTCCACTAGCATGGAATTAACCCCCATGATCTACCTATTATTCAAATTGATACATTTCAAATGGAATTCTTATGCATTTTTTTATAGTTTTTATCAAAAATAATCTAAATATTTCCCTAAAAAATCACATCAACATAAGCACTTGTAAATTATATTACACATTGAACAAAAGATCACTATTTATTCAAATTTAAAATTTATAACATTATAATAGTCATAGTCCAATTCTAAAAATTAGACATTCCTAGTAGTCTTTATCTTCTGGGATAGGTTCACACCAAGTCAGATAGTGTTGAACTAAGACCTTGTCTACTAGCATGGCCTTATCCCCAACAATCTACCTATTATTCAAATTGATACATTTTGAAAGGTTTTTTCATGATTTTTTTTATAAATTTTTATCAAAAATAATCTAGATATTCCTTATAAAATCGCATCAATGTAAGCACTTTGAAATTCTATTGGACATTGAAAAAAAGATCACTATTTCTTCCAATTTAAAATTTTCAAAATTATAACAGTCATAGGCCAAGTACAAATATTATTTATTATAGATCAATGGCATCCATTTTTTTATCATTTTAATCAATATTATAGAAATATTCATAGGATAGCTTAGGTATTCCCCATAGTAATTTCCCACCTTTTGTACTTGATCTATATCTTATTTATTTTCTAAGAATAAGGGCTTATATTTTATAGGTATTTTTCAAGGCATATTTGTATAAAAAAATTAATCAACACACCCTAAAAGGCATCCACACTGACACAAATTGATAAATCAAGTGTATAGTCAACTAGGATGTAGTTGTAGTTAATAGATAAATATGTAATGCAACCTTGTCCTCCTTCAAACTTGTCCCAGTGCACAATAAATTATTGCATTTGGTCACATTAGAGTATACAAGTCCTATTAGGTAGTTTCTTAGTCACATATAGCCTGCATAGTCATAATTTAATATTTTTTAGGGAAGTTAACATATCCTTAATCCCATTTACTATTTTTTATCAAATTATAAATTTTGTAACATTTTATATCATAATATATTTTATTATATTTCATTATTTCTATTTTTATAGTTTAAATTCTATTACTTCGATTCACTTAAATTAAAATGGATTAAACACTAGGGATTCAAATTTCAATACTTAATTATAATTTTTATATTTGATTTATGATTTAATTCATTTATAATTTACACGTGGTTATAATGGATATGCATAGAGTTTATTTTATAATTCAATCTATGATAGTCATGAATACATGTTTTTTTCCTTTAATTTTCAAAATATTTCAAATCATGTAATTAAAAAAATCAAAGATAATACAACTAATGTTGAGCTTAATGTTGAGAAATGTTTCATCATCTTTATTAATTCATATTATTTAAATAATAAATTTCAAATCCTTCTAATCAATACTAGATGTCAAAGGGCATGGATGACTCCTTTTGTGCCTTCTCCACCTAGACCTCAAGGTCATCATAGTTACCATCTCATTCCCATTGTTCACCCTAGGATTATATTTGGTCCTACTATACATTTTATCAAAATTATAATAGGTATGGTATCCCATCATGTGTAGTAGAATAAAGGAAAACAAATTGTTCCTCCTCATCCCCAAATCACCACCTATAGTGATATCTAATCAAAAAATGGGTTATGATATCATTGATCAACTTAAAAATACCCAAACTAATATTTCCATGTTGGAATTACTTAAGAGGTCACACTTCTATAAGGGCATTCTATATGTAGGTTTGTATGACAAAGATTTTCTCAATGATGCAAAACATGTTCGCTTTTTGTTTGTTAATAGTACACTGAAGGGTATTAAATATATGATATATTTGGAAATAGATGACTCACTTATTTTAGATACATCAATATTAAAAAATCATGTTGTTTGATCACCCTTTTAACACAGTTCACTCATGACCTATTTTAGGGCCTTTTGACCACTTTATTTCACTTTTTGCATGGTGATTCACTCCATTAAACACCCCAAATCACTTTAGAGTGTTTCCATATAGTTTTATAAATATCATAGTCTCATGCTTAAATTGATTCATACCTTCATTTTAGATCTTATTTCCCTTAGGATAATAACACACCCTGATATTGTCCACCTTGATAGAATTTGCCCTCCCACCAACTAATGACTATTTTATTAAATTCAAATATGTGTAAGGGTTAACCCATAATATTTATAAAGACTCATACAAAGTAACTTCAAAAATACTACTACATAAGCACAATTCAAATAATTTTTCATAAAAGAGGATTCCACACAAAAAATCACCAAAATTCTAATTGCACATTGAGATAAAAATTATTTGTTTATCCTAATTCTGACCACATACATCCATAGTATCACTAAGCTAAAATTTAAATACAACTCCAAGATCATAATTCATTATTGAATAACTTAATAAAACCAAGATTACACCAATATTTAGCATATTTCACTAGTTTCACATAAACCACTATATCATTGGAGAACTACATGTATTTTTATCCATCTTTGGAGTATTGGTATGTAGGTAATACTCAATACAAGGGTTATTGAGGTCAAACACAAATTTAATCATTGACCCCTTTTAACTCCATGATTAAATTTTCTCATCTTAATTATTGAGCTAAGGTTTTCAAGTGGAAAATTATTTACATAGTTGTTACTGAAGTGAATCATAAGCTCTCACATAGTCTATAGAATAAATAGGTGATGGCACATAGAACCCAAAAATATTAGGATCTTGATCTTCTATCAGACACCATCATACCCCTACCATATCCAATCACTATGCTACTATCCAGGAACCATGTTATCTCATTTTATTGGTCTACATCTAGTCAAAAAATTCATCCTATCAATATCATATCTAAAATAATCATGTGTCTTAGTTTTAAAACTAAGTTTTTATTATCTCTCTCACACTTTCCATATTTAGTTTATATATTTTTCAAGTTTAAAATCCATATATGTAATTTATTACATATTTTTAGCATTCTAATTTTCCATAATAGTTTAATTGTTTAAGGTCTAACATTCTCCTAGTTTCAAAAAATTGATGAAACAACTCATCCTACTAGAGATCAACATCTCCCATTATTTATTCAAGTTAAAATATTAAATAAATGAGTCAAGAGTGTTTTTATAGGTTATGTATCATGATTAAATATATACAATATCACAGTTTTACAAAATGTTAGGTGTAAATATGGGTTCTATTATAAAATAATATAATAACATTAGAGGATTTATAATGTGACTCTCCAATATTTAGGTTCCATTATATTGGATATCATATTCAAACCTCAAAATCTACCTAATATGTTTCATGTAGTTCCTAATCAATTGCATTATAACTTAATTCTAAGTAGACCATGGATACATGCAATAAAGGATATACTCTCGCATCAGTATGTGAATTTTATGTATGAAAGTGTTTTACCATATTTTTATTTAAAAATAAATATGTTTCACTAATAGTTATAAACTTGATAGGTATCTAAATGCTAAAGATATATAATTATTAACAGTTCTAATTTTGTAAATTGATAAATATGGAAAAATATTATTTTTAAAATATATTAAGAAGAAATTTACTTAACTCAAATCAAGGATTTTATTAACTATTTCATATTTTTAAAATTAAAAGTCAATAAATGATATTATTGTTTATACTCAAGATCAAGAACACAATATGAAATTATTTCTAGATAGGTCCATGTTTCTTAGATGGAAACATAGGTTGATCATCTCTGTTGATTATAGACTTGTCCTAGTTGACTATGACTAATGACTAATAATAAAAATATAGTTAAAAAATTTTAATAGTGACATAACAAAAGTATAATTTAATAACTTCGTGGCGGGGGCCTGCATCTGCGCGGTCCCCTCAAACCATTCTTTGTGTGAGAACGCGCATCACAGTAAAGGTTAATCTATTAGTGCACAGATATATTTTTTTACCTTAGATTTCTATTTTGTGGCTATCGTTCTGATCATTACCCTATTCTGTGTGAATCAGTGATTTCTTTGGTTAAATTTTGAATGCCATGGCGGTGATTCCTCTGAGCAGAGGGGGGTGATCTCGCAAAAGTTTGGGTGGATGTATTGGGTGGTGGAGGTGATGGATCCAGGGGTTGTTTATTGGTGGCACTGTCTATTATGGGCAGTGCAGTTTTTTTGACCTTTGGTGCAAGTACGTAGAGCTGAAATGATGAGATATTTCTTTTTGTGTGTATTTTATTTTGCTTCAGTTTGTTGTATTATGGATGGAACCTGGGTTGGATCTCTAACCCAAGTTGGACTACCATCCTAATTTGGTTAATGAAGTAAATAGTGTTTGTATGGGGGAAACTTTATTTCCTCTGTGATTAGTGATTGAGCCACGGTGCCCTGTTCAGGGAAAAATGGAGAAACCCTAAGTCGTGGAGGTGCCCTGCTCATTAATAATTGATGGGTATGGTGGTTTTGCTTATGTTGTGTTAGCGTTTAGGGAGGAAGGCATGTCTTGCTAAGGATAATCTTGATGGCTGCCATTTGTGAGCAATTCCTTTGACATTGTGTTTTTGGGGTTGCTAGTTTTTAAGGTTTCAGGTCCCTGTAAAACCTAGTTTTTAGGCTATTTTGCTTGGTTTTTAGGGTATTTTCCCTAGTTTTTAGGCTATTTTTCTTGGTTTTGTTTAGGTTTCAGGTCCTTGTAAAACTTGGGGCATTTTTACTAGTTTATACTGTTGGTTTCAGGTCCTTATAAAACCTAGTTTAGTTACTATTTTTCAATGGTTTTGCCTTTCCTGGTGGTTTGTAATGTTTTATCTTTCTTGATCTATAAAGGGTTTCGGGGCCCCTTCAAAACCTACTTTTACCCTAATCTAAAACAAAAGTATAATTTAATAATATTCATGGACATGACAACTCTTTATAAATAGTAGTGTAGACTACTCAAATTTGTTAGCTATAGACTTATCTACATTTATTATTAAAAAAATATAATTGTTGTGCCTTATATACCTATGTCCAATAAGTAATATGAGATATTTATATTTCTATTTTTTTACATGGATGTTTTTATTTTTATTATTTTGTCTTTGAAACCTTAATGGCACCTTGAAACATTGAAACCTATAAAAAAGGGAGTGTAATGGGTTGAGTTGACCATAATCACCCCCTTGATGATTGATTTTTTCTTATGTATATAATACTCTAAGGAGTTCAATCAATCATATGTAGTTATTCCACCTGGAGTGATTATGTAAATTTTATTCCTTGACTATGTATGTATCTGGAAATATGGCATTTATACTTGACAATGATAGCTCTTGACTTGTTTTAAGATGATTTAGACTTTGATTATGGATACTCCTTGTGAATAGTATTGAATTTGAGATGAATAGGGAATATTTTATCAATGTGTAATATTTTTTAAGCTAGGAACAAAATGGGGATTATGAATCACCTTCAATATGTATTTATAGGGAAACCTTTTGATGATTTCCTATAACCAAACATATAAAACATGTAGGAAGACTCAAAATAATAATTCAAAATATTTAAAATATCCATTATTTGAAATGGGATTTTATCACTCTATATGGAGAATCCGACACAATAATCTTGTCTACCTAGCACATGCTTATCCTAAAAAATTAGAAATAATTGTCTTGAGCTAGAGACAACCTAAGGATAGTATCAAAGAATTTAAGAATTAAACATTAAATGTTATGTGTAGTAATGATACTAAACATAGGGTTTAAATATATATATATATATATATATATATATATATATATTAAAGGAATGGAAAACAAGAGTTATGTATTTGGCTACAAGTCATATGGTTTAGGATGTGTCAATAATTAACATTTTTGATTACCAGTGACTAGATTTATGTGTATACCTTTTCCCCTCATTTATTTTAGTAATTTTTTTTAGAATAAATGATAATAATTAAAAAATTGTGTAAAACACACTTTTTTTTTGATAAGATACACCAATTTTGTAGGAAACCCAAATGTATGAAACCCTATAATAACATATGAAGTAGTCATTTGTCCATACTTGAAATTTGAAATATATGAACTTGGAAGGATTACACATATAATGAGATGAAACCAAAATACCCTCTAACTTATAAAATATTATGGATAATTTTCCCCCCTTATTGAATCAATTAGATAATTTTAACCATATATGAATTAAGAGTGATTAAGTCTTAGTTTTAAATAACTAATCAATCTCTTGAGTTGGAAATATGCATATTCAACTCTCATGAATGGGGAATGATACCCAATGTATTAATACAAATAGGTTAAACCATGATAGTGTTAGGTTGTGGAGCTAAAAGCTTCAACTGTTGCAAACATGGAGGAGGTTGTTGAGTTCCAGGGAGACCGATGTCGGCAGATTGTAGTGCAGAATGAAACCAACATCGACAGGTGTGAGCTAAAGACAACTGGCATCGGTAGGAGGTCGGTCGATGTCAGTCACCTCCAGGTAGACAGGGATTGATGTCGGTCGCCTATGGTGGTTCCAAAACTACTTTTAATGAACAGTCAGTTAAGTGAAGTGAGAGTTTGCATGTAAAGGCTAATTATAGTCTTGAGTTGTGTGTCTAATTATTGTAATTAAGAAATTCTAATTATTGCATGCATGAGATCTATATAATAAACTCATGGGATGTATTGTAAAAGTGTGCTAGAAAGCCATTGAGATTGAAGAGAGAGCTAGAGTAGTTCCTCCTAGTTCTAAAGGGGTGCTGAGTGTGTATGATCAGGGAGAGTTGCAGGTTGTGCAAGTTCTACTAGGAGATCCACCGAGGTACTGGTTGAAGAATCATAAGGACTTGGTGAGGTAAGGACAAGGTTTTTTTAGGGTGTAGAGATATCTACAGGGTAAGTAAGGTCTATTTATTTGGAGTACAGTTGTGTACTTGGTGTACTGGCAACGTTGTTACTGACTGGTGGAGGTGAACAATAATTCTGTATTGGAGTTGTGTGTTGGGACCATAAGAGAGAGAGGGAAGAAGTCCTTGAGGTGTGGCAAGCCTTTGAGGTGGAAGAAGAAGTGGCATCTTCTTTATTGTATTTTCTTCTGAGTGATTATTAATACAATTGTGTATTGTCTCTCATATTTTGTGTTGTTTCATATTTCTATTTACTTATTCATTCTAGTTAAATAATGTGTTTAGTTGCTAATACAAGAGGTAATCATATAGTGCTCTAATTGAGGAGCAAGATCTTGACAGTTGGTATCAGAGCTTTTGGTTGGGTTGACTAACAGGTGGTTCAAATCTGGTTAGTGTTTTTTGATTATAGGTCACTCTCAGGGGTTTCAGATTGAGTGGGAGTATAGCAATGGTAGAATAAAGTAAGCTATGAATGGAGAAATTGAATAGCATAAATGGTCTAATTGATGGAAAGAAAGAGTAGAGAAAAGGAGATTGTTGGTCGGTAGAAGATCAGCGTGTAGAAGCAAATGTTCTAGGTGTAGTTGCACAGGTTGCTTTGGAGAAAGTAGAATCTTGGTTTACAGATTCTTTTGCCTCTTTCCATGCAGCCCGAAATAGAGCATCTTTTCATGGGTATGTCTTTGGAGACTTTGGAGAGATTTATTTAGGAGTTGGTGAGCCTTTTCAGATTATTGACGAAGTGGAAGTGAAGCTGAAATTGCAGACAGATAACACACAGGTGTTGAAGAAGGTCATGCAGGTTCCAGTCTTGGAGATGAGTCTAATTTCTTTAGGAAAGTTAGGTGATGAGAGATGCACAGTAACTCTCACAATGGATGCACTTGAATTAGACGATGGTAAGAAAGTAGGTATCCTTTATCTATCTACTTATATTACTGATTCACCTTCTATTGCAGAGATGTGGCTTTGTAGGCTTGGTCACATATGTAGGAGGGGAATGCATGTTCTTAAGTGGAAGACAAATATCTTTGACAAACTTAAGAACTAGAAAGCCTTGGTGTTCATGGAGGAGATGATGGATAGAGATTAGCTGAGGGGACTAAATTATTTTGAGTAGGGCTATGTTGATTTGAATAGGGTTTTGATCCAAAAGGAGCTCGTGGGTAAAAAATCATCACTCACAGGCGAACACAGGTACCGGCATCGATCAGACAGTAACCGATGTCAGCAATAGGAAGACTGATGTCAGTCAAATAAAAAATGATGTCGGCAAAAGGGATATCAGCGTCAGCTAGGGAAATGACATCGACAGTTAGGGTCAGTGTAGGGAACTGACATCAGTCAGGTGCAGACTGGGAGATGGCCGAGATCGGTCACTAGAATGGATGTTGGGTGGATAGCAAGCTGTCAAAAAGGTCTCAAATGCTCATATCAAGGACTGAAAGGGTAAGTGAACCTCATATTCATTGTTCACCTTCTTTATATTACTTACTGATGGTTGAGAACCAGGAAGATGTGAAGAGGCAATGTAGATAGAATCCAGAAATAGTGGGAGCTTGGCATGGATGAGGAGTGTGAGTCCTTGGAGAAGAACCAAACAAGAGTTTGTTGGTGGAGTTGTCAGCTGGAAGAAAGCACTGAAAGATAGATGGATTCCTAGTTAAAGAAGAGAGTGGATGGATACGTGAGATGGAAGGCCAGGTATAAGGTCTTGAGGAAGCTGCAGGATAGTGGTACAAGTTTTGACAGGTGAATGACAAAGCAGGGCTTTAGTCAATGTCAGTGTAACTATTATGTTTGTCTTACCAGGTGGATGATGAGTCATGACATTATCTAGTTACTGTATGTGGATGGTATGCTTGTAGCAGGTTCATACATGCAGGGATTTGCTGAGGTAAGGGTAAGGTTAGTTCAGAGGTATGTCAGGAAGAATTTGGGAGTAGTGAAATTCTTTGGCATAAGAGACATGGAGATTTTGTCTCCAGTGAGAGCTGATGTGAAGAAGGTGTTGGTGGGGTTCAATATGCAGGATGCAGAATTAGAAAGCACACCAAGGGCTGGATAGTTCAAGTTGAGCTTAGAACAAGGTTTGAAATCACATAAGGTCTGGTGTAGACCTAAGTTTTCCCAAGCAGTGGGAGTTGTCAGAGAGTTTGGAGCCAATTCAAGGAAGGTGGATTCTCAAGTATTTGAGAGGGACTAGCAGCAGGTTAATATGTTATGTAGGGTCAAGGACTTCACTACATGGATATGTAGGTTCAGATGTGGCAGGTTACTTGGATGACAGGAAAGGCATCACAGGGTGTGTGGTGGGTGGTCTTCAAGATGGAGCTTGAAGAGGGATACAAGCCAGGAAATGAATTAGATGGTATACAGGTACAGGTACAGTTTTATCTATTTATCTCCAAGTGGGAGATTATTAGGTTGTGGAGCTAAAAGCTTTAACTATTGTAAACATGGAGGAGGTTGCTGAGTTCCAGGGAGACCGGCGTCGGTAGATTGTAGTGTAGAATGAAATCGACATCGGTAGGTGTGAGTTGAAGACAACTAGCATCGACAAGAGATCAGCTGACGTTGGTCACCTCCAGGTAGACAGGGACCGACATCGATCACCTGTGGCGGTTCCAAAACTATTGTTGATGAATAGTCAGTTAAGTGAAGCGAGAGTTTGCATGTAAAGGCTAATTATAGTCTTGAGTTGCGTATCTAATTATTGTAATTAAGAAAGTCTAATTATTGCATGCATGAGATCTATATAATAGACTCATGGGCTGTATTGTAAAAGTGTGCTAAAAAGCCATTGAGCTTGAAGAGAGAGCTAGAGTAGCTCCTCCTAGTTCCAAAGGGGTGCTGAGTGTGTATGATCAAGGAGAGTTTCAAGTTGTGCAAGTTCTACTAGGAGATCTATCGGGGTACTGGTTGAAGAATCATAAGGACTTGGTGAGGCAAGGACAAGGGTTCTTCAGGGTGTAGAGATATCTACAGGGTAAGTAAGGTCTATTGATTTGCAAGTGGCAGCAAGGAAAGGGAGATCTACTTGGAGTACAGTTGTGTACTTGGTGTACTGGCAATGTTGTTACTGACTGGTGGAGGTGAACAACAATTCTGTATTGGAGTTGTGTGTTGGGACCATAAGAGAGAGAGGGAAGAAGTCCTTGAGGTGTGGCAAGCCTTTGAGGTGGAAGAAGAAGTGGCATCTTCTTTATTTTATTTTCTTCTGAGTGATTATTAATACAATTGTGTATTGTCTCTCATATCCTGTGTTGTTTCATATTTCTAGTTACTTATTCATTCTAGTTAAATTCCGTGTTTAGTTGCTAATACAAGAGGTAATCATATAGTGCTCTAATTGAGGAGCAAGATCCTGATAGATAAGCTCACTATAAGTGATGCTAAGGTTATTGAACATCATTATAATTGAATATACATCACTCATAATAGAATATGGAACCACACAATGTGATTTCTAGAGGTAATGTCAAGGTTGTTGAGTGTCACTAGACTTGAACATGCATTACTCATAACAAATTTAATCACACTATTACAAATAGATCTAGATCATATTTATATGATCTAAAGAGAATGAATAATATTCATTCCCACATCATGACATCAATACCAATATATTTGAATTTAAATGAACATTTTTCCATTAAAATTATAACTTTGAAATTTGAAAATGTGCATGAACAAGTATGATGCCTTTGAAATTGTAACTTTTAACTTTGAAAGTGTGCATGAACAAATATCAAGCCTTTGAAATTTGAAAATTTTGCATAAAATCATGAACAAGTATCATGCCCCCTAAATTTATGCCAAGTTATATAGAATGTCATGCATCTATATGATCAATAATGATTGTATGTGAAACCTATAACTTTTTTCATGTAACTATTTTGCATATTTTCATGCATATTCATTAAAGTTTGTATTAATTTATATTTGAGTCTTTTAAAAGTGAGTTCATTTTCATGTCATATGCCCCCATTATTTGTATCACTATGCCAATATTTGTCATGTATTTGATTTCTAAATTTTTATGAATCTTTAAAAACTTGTACTCTATCTAAATTCTGATCTTTGATTTACTTTTAAATATTTTAAAATATTCACTATGTTATATAATCTGGTATTTAAATTAATTTAAATATTTGAACTATGTACTATGTCCCAAATATGATTTTTGTTTATTCACAGAAGCTTAGATATCCAAGACGACCATTTTCATACCCCATTTTTGAGATGAGGGATGTAGCCTACAAATCACTCATCTAAAAAGAAGAGTAAATGGTATCATGTGATAAAGACATAATCATGTGTTTTATGTCATAATGTGGAGAGCTTGTGATAATAATAATAATGTAATTATTATTGAATCATGTATTTAACATATTGAATGTGAGAAATACAAATGTCTTGTCTATATAAATATAGATATGAGGCATGTAATAAAGTGACCATTTTTTAATTTATACTATGAAATAAAATTTCATGATATATATCATGTCACTACTAATCAAGGTCAACAAACACAATGCACATTATCATGTAATGCCATATAATAAAGCTAAGGGTTGCATAAAATGGACATAAATATGTCATAATAAAAAAAGGCCAAGTGATGTATGTGAAAGACATTAATAATTTCATAAACAAGGGACATGTTCAAATGACACAAAAAATATAGGATCAAGGGCATCAATCAATGGACATGTTCAAAATTTTCACATACCTAATAAAAATCTCATATATATGTTCAATTATTTCACAGAAGGGCCAAGGTCCAAAAACAATGAACATGCTCAAATTACACAAAAGTTAACATTGAATTATCATATATTTCCTTATTATTCTTAAATAAAGTACTTATAGTGCCTTATGAAAACATATATTATTGGTTTATGAGATATTATAATCTATCATTCAGTTTCATGTTGGTACTTAATATGTGGTTATGTTTATATTTAATAATGATTAAAGTTGATATTTACTTTTGAGTTTGTGTTTAGTATTATCATTATTATTTTAGTGTTAGTACCGATAATTTCTTTTTCATGAATTTTAAGTACATAAAATATTGATCTACACCTTAGAATGGAAGAATTCAATGAACCATCATAAAGATGATATATATGTATAAGGGTTATTTGTAAGAAATAACTTGTTATTATTTCACCACCCCATTTTTTATATTATTCACATTATGCCAACCCTATAATGTGCATACTAGCTATTAATGTTTGTTTGAGTGGCCTTAATTAGAATTAGTCCAATTATGATCATTAATTTTATCATTGGCACACACTTGTATGGTGAATTATTGTTGTGCTTAATTATCACCATGGTTCCTGGGTGATAAGCATGGTAAAGGACTTGATTCATTGGTATTGATTTTATGAAACATAATCATTAATCTTAAAAGTTTTTAATAATGGTTATTGTTTGATTAAGACTTTGATTTTTTAATCATATTTAATGATTAATTGGTTTTAATTTTTTATTTGGAGATCATGATGTGTTAACCTCATTATAATGGGAATATAAATAAAATTTGAGAATGGAAATGAAGGAAAGAGGAATGTGGGAGAGGTTTATGAATTTTGTGTAAACCTCACTATCATGGCATTGTGGGACTTACCCTTTCTTGGCACCCATGATGCCCTAACCATGATTGTACCTTGTAGGGTTGTTGGGAAAGCATATTTTATCTATTTTATATGTATTTGGAAGGTTTTATAAAACACACCAATGGATAGTGGAATAAAAGAGTAAAATATGATGTTTTCAAGGAACACAAACATATTGTGTTCAAGTACATTTATCAATAAGTAATTTGATATTTTGATTCATGGTTTCTACTCACTCTATTTTTATTTATGTTTTGTAATGCTTATATTGATAAACTTAAAGTGTATGAAAATTTGAGAACTTAGAAAGAGAATTCTTTAAAATCTTAATGTTTTTCATAACCCCCAATACCCATTATAGTTATCTTAACAGTCCCTTAATTTATATTTCATTGGATTATTTTCTTTTATTTTTCAATGAAAATAGAGTTCCAATTTTAGATAATAGTGGTTGTTATGATTCTTGATTCATATGAGGAACCCTACTAGTTTTTTATCTGGGTTGTCTTCATATTTATCTTATATGTTGTTGTATATAAATGAAATAATGGATAAAATCATGGATTTTTGTTTCTATAAGTATATGTGATGCTAGTGAATCCCTTGGTTGTGTTATTTTACTATATCATGTGTATTTATGTGGTATTATCTTTTGTGTAACAAACCCTAATCTCTATGGTATAAATTAAAAAAATTACACCTTGCTCTTATATTATTTTATTTTATTAGGATTATATTTGAGGAAATATTTAAATATCATGGCTAATGGATAGGGTGGTATGGTCCACCAATTATTGGACTTTTCTTACTCTCCCATTTTGAGTGACTGCACATTGGAGTTTATAGTTGAAGTGTTATAAGTATTTGGGTTTGGTTGTGACCCTAGCAATGATGGATCTATTAGAATTTTCATCACTTTTAGTTTATTTTGGTTATTATATGAGGCACTAAAATAATTTTGTGTATATTAAATTCAAAGTGGTATATTTTTATGAATTCATATTCTTATCATTCATTCATACTATGTGTGTTATTGGTTTATTCACTTACAATTTTAGGAATGAGTTTAGGAAATTTTAAGTTCATATTTTATGCTTACAATTTGCATTAGGTAAAACCATAGTTATCAATTTTGGTTAATAATGCTAGTGACATGGTCCCTATTGAATTAAGGTGTAGACATAATATGTTTTCAATGTATATAATGATTTTAAATCCATTTAAACTCTTTATGGATTCATGCATTGTATTTTGATCTTGATTTAATCTTGTCTAATGATTTCAATGTTATAGAAATGCACTTGAAGTTGGATAACTATTGGATTAGTTATTTGAGTACTATTAAATTTTGTACAAGTTGAGTTTGTAGCTTACTAAATTAAATGTAGTTGACTGTAGTCTATGTTTTGGGGTTGAATGCATTGACTGTATATTTCATTGCACATTAGGGAATACCTAGTTTTGGGTTCTACATTTTCTCATATGGCACTGATGACAAGTTTTTTGATTTATAATTTTTTGATGGCATCTTTGATTTTGAATTTGGTTTATGGCATGCATGTTCGGTGGTCTTTGTGAATGAAAGTAGAGTATTTTTTCAAGACTTGAAGATTCTTAAGTTTTATAAAATTATTTTAGGAAAATCACTACCTATAAGTAATCAAGGTGTAAATATAATATGAATTCATATTTAATTTTAAACTTACATTGAAAGGTATAAAACTTTGAGTTAAACCCTTCTTTACATATTTGTATCCATACTATGCATGGGTGTATGTGCATGAATCAATATTATCAATTAGTATTATTATTACTTTAAATTTGTGCCTTTAATTATGTGTTTAAAAATAATATAAACATAGATATAATCTTGTTTAATAGCATGATTTATAATTTTTTATTAAATAATAATGAAATCAGTTCTTGACTGGGTTGAGTCATTTGGATTCAAGGATATCTTTTCTTGAATTTTAAAAATTATTTTAGGGCTAATTTTTTGAGTTGATATATTGGTAAAATTATTCTTAGATATATATACCTATGTTTTATGTCCTTCAAATGTTAAATGATGTAAATGATTTGTATGGTATTCTATGGTTCCAAATATTTAAATTTTATTAGTTTTAATTCATAATTTAGAGTAATGCCTCCTTTTAAAAACTTGCATCATATCAAGCTTGGAATGGAAAATTATTCATTGTTATTAGATTAAATGGGCTCCTTTATTGTTAAATTATAATTTTACTAAAGGTATCCATCTTGAAGTTCATATTTAAAGAATGTAAATATTGTGATATATTCTTGATTTTAAATGGTCATCATAACATTATAATTAATAAGAACTAATAGATTATTTGCAATCAAGAATTGAAATTTTGTGATACAAATTTGATTTTAATTATCATTTTAAGGCATATAATTATAATTAATAATGACCGATTAGTTTATTTGCATTTAAGTTCAATAATGCCACTTCTTAGTAGTGATTGGTAAATCTTTGAACTAAGATTATGAAACATATGGATTCCTTATTTATTCACTTATTTATTTGAGAATGATAAAGAATCTTAAACATATTAATGATAAAATTAAATTCTTGAATATATATATTGTATCCTTAAACAATATCATGATATTTTTCTTGAGTATTTGAATGTGCATATGAGCACATTAAGGGGTTTTTACTAAGTTAATATTTTTGGTGATCTATACCCTATTATATTTTACCTCTGTGGATTAAGTTACTAAATGGAAACATGGAGAGTACATAAAATGATTGGAAATAATTGAAATTATTAATAATGCATTTATTTATTTTTATTTTTAGATATGGTAACATAAATAAATCCAATTCGAAAGCTAGAGATGATATACATCTTAGAGGCATAATAATGGTTACTTTTATGTTTTTATATTTAATGTTGATTCTTTTAAAATAATATAAAATATATATGTGGATTATTATTACTTAATTATAAGTTGTAAATTTCTCTTAGCTGGTTTGTAATCAATGAAGAATTAATTTATTAAGTTTTCATGATAATGGTGTATTGATCTGAAGACAAAAGTACTTGAATTAATGAGCCTTACCCATGTCCTTATTTAATGAGACCCAATCATGGTATACTCTACCTATGATAAATATATGAGTTTTATTACTCAATCTAGTACATTTAATTAATAGAATTAAATGGCTTAAACTTATATTATAAATACTCCCATGTTTAAAAAAGGTTACATATCCTTGATTGTTTGGACTTTTAAAGTTCAGATTTTTGAGGTTATGACATGCACACATAGGGACAAGTACCACAAGAAATGAACATGTTAAAATGTCACAAAAAACACACATAATAATCAATAAATGTCTATCCCATCATGCAATAAATTAAATAACATTGAAGGAGTACAACATAAGTGAAAACTAGTCTATTCCATCCATAGGTATCAATGTGTGTGTCAGCAAAAAATAGATACCATAATTGAGGAGTATTATTCAAAAAAAAAATTGTAACACATTTTAACCCTTTTGATAGCTCTTAAGATTCCTTATCTTGATGTTATATCATGTGGTGGTATCTTGAGGTGATGTTTAGGTTGATTTAGAGTCCTACGCAAGGTATTGTCATAAGGTAAAGTTATAACACTCAATTGATTAGACATTATTCATAGATTGATCCTTGATTATGTTTTAAAATTTATTTTATAATACATTATGCAAAAATTAAGGTATGTTTGGAGAGATTAAGGTGTTTCTCAAGATTCAAAGTCATGATTAATTGACAATGAAGACATGAGAGATGATTTCTCAAGGACATCAACTGTGATAGGTATCAACATAATAAGGAGGAATTTGAGGCTACGTAATATTCATGAAAGATGATTTCAACTCCATAGGGTTTGTATAAGCTATTAAAGGTGTTAAAACATATACTTCTAATGTATATCAAGTTTGAAACTCCTTTATTCACTATCCTAATCCCCAAATATAGCATGATGTACATTGAATGGTAGGATTAAACATGCAAGAGAGGTTTTTTACGTTATTTTCTATTTACATAGGATATGAATACTTCCATTTGGCCTCTGTAACAAGTTACAATAGAAGATCATAGTGAATAAGTTTCTTGGGAGAAAACATGCAATCTAAGCAAGTTTAAGAGAAGGCATTTTAAAAAGTTTTCAAGTTATTAATAGCCTATAATATTATTTGGAAACATCTCCATGATCCCTATAACCAAATCAAGCTTTCACATGGTTTAGAAGGTCTAGAACAAGTAGAAAACCTCTCAATTTCTTCTTTGAGTCCTTTAGAATCTTGAGAGAGCTCATTTCTTGGCATTCATTTATGAAAAGGAAAATTAGTTAGGTCAAATGATACTAAGGGTATATGTAGGCCCATATACCATTAAAATTCAATACATTTATTTAGGGTTTTAGGAGCTATACTTTATGAAAATTTACTAACAAAAAAAGTTCTCTAAAACCCCTTTAACTAATTTTCCTTTATTTAAATGTATTTAGGAGCTCACTAGTGAAAATATAAATTTGGGAGAGTTATATAAGATTATAATAGGCCTTATTACATCATTATTAAGCATGTATACAATCTTGGAGGGGTGAAAAGTGAAGTTACATATTTATATGTGTGAGAATGAGAAGTTGCATGGTCTCATACTCAAGTTTCAGCATATTTTATTTTACATGAAGAATATCCATGCAATGTTAAAGGTCATAATACCTTACTTGACCTTAAAATGAGTAATTTTTATGCTTTTTAACATTCCATTCTTCATCAAGAGTGTTTTAAGGTGTAGAATCACCATATTGAGCTATGTGTCAAAGTAGTTGAATGAATGCATGAGTTTGGGTGATCATTCCTAAAAGTGTAATGGTTAAAATACATGTGTAATAATTCCTTTATGATCCATAGGTTATCAAAAATCCAATCTCAATGGTTATAGACAATTCTATAATGAAATTTGGACTCAGAATATCAACCTATAGGTCAACACCTAGAGTATGGAAGAAAAGTAAAACTTATGTAGTAAATATGAGGCTTAGATTATTAAAAAAGGTCTGTGTAATATGGAATAAATTATATAAGGTGATAATATCCTTAAATATTACTTAAAATGAAAGATAACATTATTTCTTAGCCTACAAGTGAAGACAAGAGATTATTTAGGCCTATAGGAGATGAAGAGGTTAATATGCTATGAAAATCCTACCTTGAAGATACCAATGGAGATGAATGTTTTTTTATTAATTTAATATTATCTATTATGTTTCATAAAGGTATAAAAAATTTGATAACCATACTTTATTTTTATATGGATAGGATACAGACAAGAATTTCAAGACCATGTTATAAGCCTACATATAAAGTGTGAAGAGAAATGACAGTCTAAAGGAATATTGGTGCTTGTAAATATAGGTGATGTGGGAGGCCTTGAATAAATAATATAATTTTATTATATTATTTTTAAATACAAAATAATTCAATGGATATCCATTCTTCAACTCTAATAGAGTGTTAATCCTTGAAGAGAAGCTACACACCTGCCTATAAATTATGGAGAGCAAGTACAATTATAGTTTTGATCATGAGATATGAAGGCTTAATATGGAATTAATTGTAAAAATGAGGTTATTATAGTTATTTAAAATCTTATATAGATAATAAATTCATTAAAAGAGACATTTAGGATCAAAGTTATAAAGTTGTTATAAAGCCCTAAGCATAGGCAAATTGGGGATCCAAAACCTTTTGTAAATATATAGGATACATCCTTAGAGGTTATCTAGACATAATTAAGTCATTTTAAAATAAAAAATTATCAATTTTATGATCTATTTTCTCAAAAATCTCTCTCGGCCCACTATATAATCGTAAAATGCATGTCAAATCCTGAAACTTTGCATATTGGAGAGGTATGAAGATTATTCAAGAGATATGACTATTATATGAGTTAAATTGAGTTATGAAGACATAAAATATGTATCATAAGGTTTTTAATTTATAAAAAAAATCTTATTATCCTTTTTTGTTCACTCTCAACCTATGCAGGCATGTGTCAAGACCAACCTAGGGCCAAAACCTTACATTTTGCATAGCTTAAGTTTCCACACTTGTAATCTCATGAAAATTTGTAATATGAGATTATTTGATGTTTAATACAATATTTTTTTGGTTTTGGATCAGTAAATTATGGTATAGTATGGTCTCTAGTATTGTGTGTTTGTTTTAGGCCTAATTAGGTCTAATTATGACAGAGGGTGTTAGGTTAGTAGTTTTTCATTGGGAGTTAGGTAATGAAACTTTGGGTGAATATTAAATAGTATAAATCATACCAAAATATTATTTCATATTTTTTATATGTATTATATATCATTAAAACTAAGTATCTTTATGTTAAAATATGGCTACAAGAAATAGGGCTCAAAGGGAGCAAATGTGAAAGTTATGAATGAGATTGCAGAATAGAGGTAGAAATATTATGGTTTATAGATATTTAATAGGTTTCCAAGACAAGTATAATAATTTATACCTAAATAATATGACTTATCACTCCCTAATCAAGAATAAGGTGGTCATTTCAAGAAGGTTTGATGAGTCATCAAGCAAGACAAAACTCCTATGCCACCTTGAGAAGATAATCATAAAATGAAGTGCACACATGTTGAATATAAATTTAAAAAATATTTATTGGTATGTTTTATTTATTTTAACTAGTTACATGAGTAATTTTTATCCATCATGGGTTCTTGACACCTTTCCCCTTTCTCTCTCTTCTTCTTTCTCCTATATGTACTACCTTGTTTGGCATTGTAATGGATCCTTACACCATGAGTATGGAAAATACATTATATTTTTTATGAATTTGATCAATAAATTATTAATTTTACCTCATTATAGGGTTTTATATAGTTTTGAGTTTTGAATGGTTGATTTAATAAAGTGTAATCTTAGCTCACCTTAGTTTGTTATCCTATTCATCTTACCTTCATGCAATTTGATTCTCTATTTTAAGTTATGGAGAGTGTCATCAGGGGTTCAATGAGAGTTATAAGTGGAAAGTATCTTCCCTGATAGTCTCATACTACCTTACCTTTCTATAAATAATTGATGTGATAGGTTTTATTTAGGATAATTATATTTTTATTATAATCCTATAGGTCTTAGGGCACATGCAAATTAGTGATAGTGGTCATAAAATTTGGTGTATCACCCCCTTAATTACTAGTTTATTTACCTCTTTTCCTTTAAATTTAGTATATTATTGATTTATCCTAAGTGATGAATCAAGGGATCTATCCCTTATATATAGGTTTAATACATTCATTAGGTCACCCACAACCTAGGATTGTTACCATGTGTAGCTTAAGTTGAGAAGACTTGAAAATGCCCTCTCAAAGGGTGAAAATTTAATCTATAATAGTTTAGACACTCAAATTTAATCATTAAGTGATTTAAAATGTATTTTATTTACATCCTTATCTTTCTTGGTCTATTTTCCTTTTTGTTAACTTATAATATTTTCAAGATAATTTAATATAAAAACTATATTGCAACTACTTAGAACACCATTTATACATCCTTGTTCTACTTATAGATGCCTATCATCCTATTTTAAGTAGTCTTTGCCCTTCTCATATAATATCATGCTAGGTCAGATAGAGTTGTATTTTATCCTTGTATTTAATCTATAATAGTTTAGACACTCAAATTTAATCATTAAGTGATTTAAAATGTTTTTTTATTTACATCCTTACCTTTCTTGGTCTATTTTCCTTTTTGTTAACTTATAATTTTTAAAAGACAATTTAATATAAAAACTATATTACAACTACTTAGAATACCATTTATACATCCTTATTATACTTATAGACTCCTATCATCCTATTTTAAGTAGTCTTTATCCTTCTAATACAATATCATGCTAGGTCAAATAGAGTTGTATTGTGTCATTGTCCACTATCAAGGCCTTATCACCCATGCTCTAATGGTAACTTTTTTAATTTGATATATTTCATTTTACCCCTCTCAAAATTTTAGCAAGGTTAGGGGAAATTTTCAAAATATTCCTCCATATAATCACATCAAGGCCTTTTAAAACAAATATAAAAATCACTTGGAAATTATATTACACATTTAAAAAAAGATCACTAATCTTTAAAATTTCATTTTTTTTGCATTTTAATAGTCATTGAATAAGTTTGAAGTTGATTTATTTTAGTTCAAGGGTACTCATTATCAAGAATTCAAGTCAATATATCTAGTTTATTTCATATAGAAAAGTCAATGTACATGAACTTACTCTAGGAGGGATAACTACATCATCCTAAGGCCCTTTTTGGCTTTGTAGGAAACTCTTAAATTACATAGGTTTTTCTTAGGATAGCTCAACTATTCCCATTGCTCGATTCTACATTTGCATTTGATGTATATTTGGTTTATTGTGTAGTATCTATGGTATGTATTTTCAAGTATTCATCACAGATAGGAAACCCTTAAATTACATAGGGTTTTCTTAGGATAGCTCAGTTGTTCCCTTTGCCTGATTCCTCATTTGAATTTGATGTATATTTGGTTTAATGTGTAGCATCTAGGGTGTGTATTTTTCAATCCTTAATCATAGAAAAAAATATATACATTAAAACAATCAACCCTCACATATAGGCATGAACACCTAGATTATAAAACTAGTCACATAATCAACCAAAACACAACCACAATCAATAGACAAGGCCATAGTTTATACTTGTCCTCCTAGCATGGCCTTGTCCCAACATATTTTGAATTATTTCATTTTGTTTAAAAATAGTTCATAGGTATTTTAAGGAATTTTCTATCTATAGTTAGCCTATATTGTCAGCAATAAATTAGATTTAAGCTAGCTTTGCACATATTTTATAAATTTACTATTTTTAGCTCATTTCAAATTCTATAAATTTTATATTTAAAATTCAAATATGGATATAAATATCCCTCAAAATTAGATATAAATTTGAAATCATGAGTAAATATTATATAAACTTGGATTAATATAACACTAAATAAATTATCTTGTTACCTTGGATATACAGCTGACACATAATCTCTTTCTTCTGACCTCAGGTTGAATTTTTTTATATCTATACATAAAAATATTTATTTTATTTTCTCTTTATTTTATATTTTATTGTTTCTTATTCTTTAAAACTATGTTATGATAATTTTGAAACTACTTAGTGATAATTTTTATGGGTCATTAAATGATATGTTTAACTTGGATTTTGGTGTGAGGTATACTTCCACAATACTCATAGCTATTATACAACATTAAACACAAAGTTTAAATTTTATATACCTCACATTATATCAAATATTCCTAGGATCCCATGTTTATACAATAGGAAGCATATTTTATCCATTTTATTTTTGGCACACTTGAGAAAATTATATCACCCAAGGAAGTTTCTCTCATCGTACCCTTGGAGATAGAATAGTGGGTTGAAAACACAATTTATCCTTTATATTTATTGTTTTAGAATATTGGGCTGACACTAATTTACAAAGGATAAAGTATATTTATGATCCCACACAATCATTCAAACCCTTACCTAGATCACATTTATACCATGATTTTTACTTATATTGTATACATAATGAGATCAATGAGTGTATGTTTCTTTAAAATGCTACACATGATTATACAATTCATTGTCACAACTTGTATTACCTTTCACCATACTATCCATTATGTTTTTACATGGATTAAATGTCACGTTAATAAATAATCTATACTAAACAATGTTAAATTTCATGACCTTTTATTACAAATGCTTTCACTACCATATCATATCATTATTCTTATCCAATAGTTTTTTCCAAATATAAAATGAATTAGGAACAAGAGTAAGCATATGTTATACATTTTCTCATATATGAAACTTCAAAGGATATTCCATTGCTTAATCCACATCCTCTTTAATGGTGCATCATGGATCTCATTTCATAATCCAATAATCAATAAAAATTATGTCAAATTTATGAATAAAACTTTATAAAATATATTTTTTAACATACAAAAAATGTGGATCACTCTTATATGTTGCTAGATATGGAAAAGAAAGGGTCCCAATATAGTATTTGTAATTTTTATACTTACATTATTGTATCTATTCCTATTTCTACACATATAGTTACCTCTATATCATTATCCATTAGTTTGTGAAAACCAATTGGTTTCCAACAAGTATCCATTCCTATGTCTAATTAACCTACTTATACTCCACCACTTATCTCTGCAAATGATACTCTCAAGCATACAATTTTTTCCTTACAAACTATGTTTTCTCAATTTAATAAAACTCTCTCTCTCATGTTAGTCCCTCCTTAGACTCATGCTCATTTTTACATGTCATTTTCTCATCCAAAATTACATATCCATTACTATTGGATTTATGGCTCCTGATATTACTTTATAAATGCAAAAGTGATCTTGAATAGAATTTATGTGCATTCCATTCAAATTGTCTAGACTATGAAAATATTGATAAACTTTTGACAAATATATTTCCAATAAGTCTCAAAGAATATTCTCTTAGATAGTTTTATGATATTCCTCTTCAATCATTAAAGGCTTTTAATCCTTTGGAAAATCATTTTTTTACACACTTTTATATCAACATTGGTGAAAATATTTCATATGATCAAATTGTAACACTCAAACAAAAGTATAATGAAATAATCAATGAATATGTTATAAGATACAATATTATGCTAGAAAAAAAAGAAAAATAAAATGGTTGATAATGAGCTCCAAGACATTTTCACTCAAAATTTTATATATCCACTTCAAGAGTCAATTATGCTTGATAAGTTTGAGTCTTTTAATGAACTACTCTATATAGTCAAAGAGCATGAATTCAAATTGATTACTTTGAAAAAAATTCAATTATACTTCAAATGTTTCTTATACTTAAAATTTCAAGTCTCAAATCAATCCAAATTATAAGAGAGAACCTAAAGAAATCAAGAATGAATCTAAGATCATAGTTAATGCTATCTCTCAACCAACACAAAATATTTAATTACAAGCTCCACCAAGGAGGTTATTCTAAAGGATACCATAACTTCCTCATAAATTGATGAAAAATATACTTTAATGCAATCTCATCACTCTTCCTTCACCAATGGAAGTGGCCATGTCTAGGCCACAAACTAAATAAATTGATGGAAATGCATTTTATGACTACCATAGATATATTTATAATTATAAAAATAGATGTTTCAAACTCAAGCACAAAATCTAAGATCTCAATGATGAGAACATTATTGACATTAGGACACGTACTGAAGAGGTTAAGCCACAATAAAATTACAATTCAAAGATTAAAATTTAAAAATATCTTTTTTAAAATCATGAATAAAATAACAAGGATAATTTTGATGTAAATTATGCATACAATGTTCAAACTCCTCATTATACATACGAGAATCCACTTGATATCATCATTGGTATAGTTACAATAAAAAAAATTACATCCTATGATCACATTTGATGATACTTAATTTTTAGATGATGATGTAGATAGACATACACTCTTTATTCAATCATATTTTAACAAAGCATTTATACATTGTGTTATGATAGATAATGGGTCAAGAAAATATATATATAACATGACACTCCTCTACTCTCTCATCTATACAAATTAATATTTACATGATACTTATATATTTGACATATAATTTGATGTTCATACATAAGATACTCTTGGGCATATAGTATTACCTTTACAAGTGGGGCCTCTGATATTTCCCACTCCTTTCCTATTTCTACCAAGTATAATGGTCTTTGATATTATATTAAGACATTATTGGATAAAAAATATTATATAAATACCTAATACAGTGAATAAATGTCTTAAATATACTAATGATAATTAAGTGGAAAAAATTCTATGAATCTAATAAAAATAACCTTTAGAACAAATGATTTTTTTCCTCCTATAGAATAGTTATATGGAACATAGATTGAGAAATATGGTAATGAAATAGTATACAAAAATAAATTCAAGAGTATGATTTACATATTCCAAATCATATTATAGAATTAGTTTCACCATATATTAGTGATCATGAACATATTACCTAATCACTTTCTCCATCTATTAATGATCATGAGCATATTAATTAATAATTTTTTCCATCTAATTATTGGCATGATACATTTACATATTGACATAATCAAGTAGTTTCAAAGATCATTGTACATTATCATAAAAAAAATGTGGCACTTAAAAATAGGTATTCATCTCCTAAGGTACCACAAGTTATTCAAATAGATTCACCAAATGTATAGACAGTTACATCTTATCATGTTACATATGAATATGTTGGTTCGCATGGGTCTATGAACAATGACTTATATGACTATATTATAGAATATGATTCGTATTTATATTCAAAGGCATCTATAGGGGGAATATAATATTCACATGAGGTCTCTCCTTCATAAAATATAGTTGGGTACAGATATATGTATCCTATTGATGGGATCATTGGTTGGATAAAGCCTCCTACTTCCTCACAACACACTAATTATTGACTAATTATTTTCATACTATATTTATACATACTTATTTTATTTTTTTCATTGATGTCATTTATTTCCTTTATCCAAGAATTATTTTATAATTTATATTTATATTCACTTTGGGAATTTTCCCTCTTGACTTCCAAAACAATTCAAACAATCCAAAAAACTATCTTACAATGCTTTCAAGGCAAATCCCTTATAGTAACCTACTTGTTTGATATTGAATATCTACCATATTATGGATGCAATTTCACTTAAATAAGCACATATAGTCTTTTTTACCATTTGAGGAACATGTAAATTATTATCTATAATAATCATTTGAGCTACATTTCTATGACTCGTTTACACATATATTGATGGAATATCATTTGCTTTCTTTCCTTACACATTATATTTTAACACCTAATTATGGATTTTTTTAATCCCTACCTTTCACTCTGTTTTCAAAGCCTTACTTCTTAACCACTTTTCAAGTTTTAAATATTTCAAAAAAAATCAAATATCTTTTTTTAAAATTAAATATATCAAATATTTGTTAAAAAAAGGATCAAGTGTTGTTATCTTATTTATGTACATTTTTTATTCATTACATGTTAGGTATATCACATATTTAAATATTCAATACACATTATTTTTCATTGGGTATGTAAGTGTGATACGTCACATACTATTACAAGGTTTTCCAATGTCAAGCTTCCCTTATTACCCAATAACCTTTCTTTGCTAGGAACATATCTTAATTCTTTGTGAACACTTCAACAAGTTGTATATATACCTCTCTACCACATTGCACTGTATATCATATAAATGTTTTGTTAAACACCCATACTATACATTATGTTACATGAATACGTTATTTTATAATAATGACATTTATAGATGTCTTTAAAATAGACTACTCTCATTTACTTTATGATTCATATTTTCTTACTTTGTTTCATGATAAGTTAGGACTTACTTATTTATTATGTGTGGCCCTTATCCTTGTTTGTGTAACATATACAATTTATTTTTTATATGAAATCATCATGAAATATTTTTATGAACCTTAGCCTTGTGTTTTTATGTGACATTCACATGTCTGTTGTATATGGCATTTAGGCCTTATGTGTGACATTATGTGCAAATTGTGTCAAATTGTATGACATGTATTATTTGTTCATTAATATTTAGTATGGTTTCATGATTCATATCATGCAATGATTTTACAAATTAATTTTACTATTGTATCATGATACATATCATGCAAATGATGCTTATGTGATCTAATGATATATATATATATATATATATATATATATATATATATATATATATATATATATAAAACACATGTTTCATATGTAATTTAAATATATATTATATATTATGATGCAAAACATTAAAAATTTCAAGTGATATAACATGATTACATCTTTAATATATTATATAAATCTTATTTTGAGCCAAGTGACTTGTAGGATAATCCCTCTTCTCAAAAGGGGGGCATCACAATAGGCTTGTCTTGAGAAGTCAAGTCTTCATGAGTCAATTTTAGATTTATGGTTATTTAACCCTAAAAATGTATGTTCTAGGTTTAGGTTACCCAAATGTTTATTAAATGGGTATATATAATGAATAAGCACAAGGGTGATAATCATATCTACAACCAACAATCCAATTGGGTGCTAAACTTATATATAAACATTCACTAATTTTTTTATGTTTAGTTATGCTAAGAATCATAAGTATAACTATATAAATATAGAAATAAAAAATAAGTAATGTACTTATATTATAATAATGCTAATGAAGTTATAGATTTGGAATAGATAAGAATCATACTGCAAGATAGTTCTAGAATAGTTGTTAGATTCTGATTTGGATGCTTCTAGATCTATAGACACTAACATCAACCTAGGATGATTGTGTCGATGATACTATCTAGACTCAATGAAAGTGTCCTCTACATAATACCTACTAGAAAAGGATGCAACTACTTAGAATATTTTGATTTTTTCTTCACCTTCACTCTAGTGCATTTAGATCTGGGTCAGGGACTATCACTCCTCATCAACTTGAAAAACCTTAGTTTTTCATCTTTATAGTGGTTGTGTGAAAAATGGGTTAGTGAAAACATAGTT